>JANHJO010001394.1:36833-48972 GCA_032468235.1 Pseudoxyrhopus heterurus | reverse complement strand
GGTGATTTAAAATATGACATACAACACAAAGCACCTGTTTACATTAAGAATGTAAACAACATCCACAAAAGCCTACATGGGTATGTAATTCCTGGAGTCCATTGGCATCCAACTGAAAATATTCCCAACTCAAAACCAGAACAGGAAAAATAAATAAATAAATAATGGCATACAAAATACATTTATTAGGAAACATACCACGGAAGGCCATTTTGTTACAAATGTCCATGACGTTTGATGAAACAACTCATGCTGGAATGCTTGTAAAATGATAGGAAATGGATTAGGCTTGATCTGCACCTCTTGAGCTACATGTTACATTCTGTGTGTGCAAGAGGGATTTAAATGTTTCAGACATTGTTCTGTATGAATCAAACAACTCGTTTCTAAGTCCTTCGGGAATGGGCGGCATAGAAGTTCCAACAAATAAATAAATAAATCACGAATAGGTTTCCATGGACATGGATGAAGAACTGGTGCAAAGTTTATTTTAAGAAGTGTAACTCTTGATAGTATTCAAAACAAAACAAAGCCTTCTCCTGAACACAATTTTTGAAGGTATGTGATTTTCCCACTATGGGCCAGCATCTTTGCCTCTCCTTTTAATTCAATAATCCTTATTTTTTATTTAATCTCCTCTTGTTAAAAAAAAAAAGTGAGTTGCAGGATCTTCAGTATTGCCTTCTCCCTTGATAGGCTATCAAGGGAGGAAGCAATATACTGAAGCAGTCTTTTTTATCCTGCCAAATTTATCTAGATTTAAAAAAAAATGTTTCCTGTCATCCCATCTTAGTACCTACAATTGAGAGGAGAGAAGAATTATTGCTTTTCATGAGAAGTAGTTGAATTCAGAGCAGGTTCCCCGTATAGTGTAACCTAAATGACAATGTTTCTCTTGAGTCTTATTGAAAGTGTTGGCAATGGATCTCATTCCTGTCTCCAGACATCTGTAATTAGAGCCACAATAAACTCTTGGAGGTCTTCCTAGTACAGAGAATACTGCTATTAAACAGACAGGACAGCCTTCTGATAATATGGAATTGTTTATCTTTCATTAGCAGAAACACACGCATATATACACATATATACATACACACACACACACACACACACAGTGTAAGTGTGTATATATATATGTGTATGTATGTATGTATGTATGCGTGTGTGTGTATATATATATATATATATATATATATACAGTATATATATATATATATATATATCTCCAACAGGATAAGAAATGCAAATGTATGCCTCTCACCCAGGATCTCGATAAACGCCTGGACAGCAAAACACACCCTTTTATCAAGTTTAATAGTGACTCATTCTGTTGAAAATGTCATCAAACAAGTTTCTTTAGGCCTTTGCTTACCGTTCAAGTTTACTAAAGGGCATCTAAGCTGGATATATTGGACAGATCTTCTGATTTAAAAAAAATTGAAAGAGAGAAGGAAGGAAAAATGAACATATAGTATTCCAAGGTTGCAAGACGCGGAAAGGTCAAATCTAATAATACAATCAATTGCATACATTAAAAAAAAATATCCTGAGGTCATTTGCTGCCTTTGCACAATGAAGCCTCTGTATACACAACTTCACATCAGCACAGTTAAGGAAATTTATAAAGGGATTTGTTCTTATCTTTGTGTACACTCATGGGCCACTCTCTTTTGTTTTCACAATTCTAATAGATACACAGAAGTTGGTAGACCTGAAATAAACTGAGGATAAGAGCCTAGGTAACTTTTTAGCTGCAGGACTGAATGTTTGCCTATGTGTAGAAAAGAAAAAGAAAAAGAAAGGCAATGCACCCAGCAATCTAGTTTTGATGTTTCCCCACACTAAGTAGAGTTCTCCCTTGAAAGGTATCAGAAAAAGCTAATTAAAAAAAAGAGAAGGTTGAAAAAGAAGCATTGAAGAACAATCTAGGAGAAAAGCAACCTGGAGAACAGAATAGAAAGAAAAGTTTAAAGGGAAGTCATTTGATACATTTTTTAATATCCCCACTTATTCAGGCTGCTGGGCATTGAATGAAGAACTATTGAGAACAAAAAAGCTCCTGGCAATGGCTTCAGAAGAAGAAGAAAAACAATGTGCAGCCTAACTTTCAATCTCTTGATTGTGACAAATTCTGAATCTGCTGGGTCATATTGGTCAGTTGCTATGGCTCTGCTTACCTGGAATGCTTTTTTTTTTCAACAGGCAGGGCCTCCCCCCAAAGTCCCAGGTCACTTTGTTCATCATGGCACTGCTGGAGTAGAAGATTAATAATGGGAACAATCTTCTCAGCAGGAAGCCACTTCTTTGGAAAGGAGTCTAGGTGCCTTTCTGCTGGCAAAAGAGCCTTGCGTTGGCATAAGAGGAAGAATTGGAAAGTGATCGTTTATTTACTTTGCAAAACTGCCCAATGCCTTATTTTGGATTAACAGCTATTCCTGGCTAACGTGTCCCCAGTTGCAAGGAGCAAAATGAGATGGGCTTGAAAGGGCGCCAAGAATCCATTTCTCTCTTCTTGTTTTATTTATCTTTTTCTTAACATTTCCTCCATCCGAAACAGCGTAATGTTTCACGGAGCCAAGAAAAGGAGCCAAAGACCAGCAGCCTGAACCTGTGAAAGATTAGCAATTTTAAGGCAATCACGTTCTAATGGTAAAATTGGACGGGCTGAATTATTTTCTCACCAAAATCAGAGAACATATCCCCTAAACATATCCCCTTGGGGCACTTCTTAAACTTTTCAAGATGATGGCACTCCAAATAATGAGGAATACATACGACTGTTTCTCTAAATAAAATGGATATTGAACTAATAATATCAGGTCAATCTTAGTTTTAGTGTTCATCTCCTTTTTTCTCAAAACTCTCTGACCTCCTATATGATTAGGAATATCTGGCTTTGGCCTATAGGAATTTAGTGATGTTCCTTCATTATAAAGTTAAATGGTCCCTTGGAAGCAAAGCATTTATTTTAATGTAATTTACTGTCTTTATTTATTTATTTACTTGTATCCTGGCGTTGCCTTTTGGTACTGTCCATAGAGTTTTCATGGCAAAGATACTGGAGTGGGTTGCCATTTCCTTCTCCAGTGGATCACCTTTTGTCAGAGCTCTCTGCTATGACCTGTCCGTCTTGGGTGACCCTGCACGGCATAGCTCATAGCTTCACTGAGCTACACAAGCCCCTTCGCCACGACAAGGCAGCGATCCTTGAAGGGGGCAAGGGACACTTGGCAGATGGCAAATGCCAAGCATGATGGCAGTTGTGGCTCAGCAACGTCCTGAAAACTCTGGATTCCTCCTGCTGAGAAAGGCTTGGGCCTAACGATACCAAGTTGCATATACTGCATTTAATTGTAAAACTCAATACAGCATACTACTTAATACTTACTGTGATCTTGTTTATCACAAGGGTGTCCTTCAAAAGAAGAGACTTTTACTCTTTTGGGAGACATACAGCATATCTTCTTTCTCCAATTACTTTATAACATGGTTTGAAGCAAGCTTTATGAGTTGATGACTTGAAGGGTGCCTTGATATTATCTTTGTGGCTAATAAAAGAGAATTTACCGACAGTTCCTTCAAGATCAAATGGATGATGCAGTCCTCATCACTGCATTTCTTTTCACTGATTGATATATTTAAGGACAGTTTTAAAAGTTGTTTTTAAAATAAAGATTACAAAAAGATAGTACAGATATTTATTTATTTATTTATTTTTCACATTTGTATGCCACCCAACTCTCTACGGACTCTGGGTGTAATGGGTGTAAGTGTGTGCACATGCGACTTTGAGTCAGTTTTGATTCGTACTAACCCCTGGACTAATCCTGCAGGTTGTTGTTTTTTTGGCAAGATATAAGAAGTGGTTTGCCACTGTCTCTTTCCTAGGGCTGAGAGAAAATGACTGACCCAAGGTCCCAACTGGCTCTGTGCCTAAGGCAGGGCTAGAACTCACAGTCTCTCAGGTTCTAGCCTGGTGTCTTAACCATTACACCAAAATGTCTGTCATAGATATAACTGTTCTTTATTTTTCATTTTACAGCCGTTTAAACCCTTTATTCAGGATGGAGTCGGGGTGACTGGGTGAAGCTGAGCATTTACTAGTGGAATGCTTTTCCTGACATCTATGCTCTGAGAGAGAAAGTCTCTCGCTGCCTAGAATTAAACTCTCAACCTTCCGAGTGGGAGGCGAGTGTCTTCACCTCTAGGCCACTGCATCGCTCAACTGTCATAAATATAACTACTAGATATAAATTAAGATGCATTGTTTGTTTGCTTGTTTGTTTGATTAATAAAGTAACCTATTCAATATGATTCAAGGTGGTATGCATCACTAAATAATAATAAATCCCATAAAACTACTTATAGAAAAGCATAAAAGCATATATCAAAGCGGAAATATAAACCCATAAAGTGCCAGGAAAACACTCATCCAATAGACTGTTCCGCTCCCAGATCCAATGTCTGAGGACATTGACATTGATATAGAGCCATGGTGGCACAGTGGTTAGAATGCAGTATTGCAGGCTAACTCACTGCTCACTGCCAGCAGTTCGATCGTGACCAGTTCAAGGTTGACTCAGCCTTCCACATTTTCGAGGTCAGTAAAATGAGGACCCAGATTGTTGGGGGCAATATGCTGATTCTATAAACAGTTCAGAAAATGCTGTGAAGCAGTGTGAAGTGGTATATAAATCTAAGTGCTATTGCTAAGGAAAGAACCAGATTTTGAATGCTTTCTGAAACGTGAATAAGATTGGGGCCAACCAAATTTCAGTGTTTATGCAGTTCTAAAGGTAGAAAACAGCAACATAGGAGGCATGTCTCTTGGGTACCACCACATGATTCGTAGGGGTTAGGGTCCTATCAGATCTTATTGGATAGGCAGAGATCATTCCTGCAAATAGCCAGGCATTGTGCTAAGAAGAGCTTTGTAGGTAGGAACCAGGACCTTGAATTGTATCTGGTTATCAGGACAGCTTGTCAGCTCGAGGTGTTTACAATGGCATACTGAGATATATTCGTAACTACTCACTCCATTGCATTGTGGACCAACGGAAGCTTTGAGTGATCCCCAAGTGTAGCCCTATGTAGAACACACTGCACAAATCTTATTGCATGAGCTGAGTTTTTGCAGAAGAGGAAAGTTTAATGGCATAAATGTGCTTGTGTGGAACTTACAGATAAATTTCATGCCTGCCCTTTGGAACTTCCTGCCCTCCTGAGGGAAGATTTGCTTCCATACTCCTGACTTTCTGTAAGGGCCAGAAGACCTGGCTCTGCCAGTTGGCTTGGCTCCCCAGAAGGGGTGCATCATGCTGGAGGTGATTAAGAGAAGACCCCACCTCCTCCTCTGTGCATCCTGCTATCTTCCTCCCCATCTTTAAAATTGCAATTTATGATTGTTATTAGTATTTATTGTTCAAGGTTTTATTGGTTTTTAATGTTTGTAAGCCACCCAGAGTTCCTCGAACCAAGATGAGTGGCATACAAATCACATCAATCAAATAGACACATGAAATATTCCAATCAAAATAAAACTGTAATATTGTACTAGAGAACCAGTGGGTCCAACATAATACCATACAAAGCAGCTATATGTGTATAATTTGCCTATGTTAAGAAAGAAGGCAGTCAAAGGGGGCCATAAATGTTTAAATGGATAATACCATTTGGGGGATACAAGGCAAAAACGTGTACCAAAATACAGGTGGTCCTCAATTTAACAGTCACAATTGGGTTTGGAACTTCGTCACTAAGCGAGGTGATTGTTAAGTGAAGTTGCATTTGATTTTATGACCTTTTTTTTACCACTGTTGTTAAGTGAATCATAGGGTTGTTAAGTGTCTCAGGCTCCCTCCCTGCTTGTCATAAACCAACTGTGAATATCAGAAATGGGGATCACATGACCTGGGACACCGCAACCATCATAAATACATGGCCAGTTGTCAAGTGCCAGTATCACAATCACCTGGCCACACTGCAATGTTTGTAAGAGTGAGGTCCAGTCATAAGCCATTTTTTTCAGCATCCTCGTAACTAACTTTGAACAGTTGTTAAATGAATAGTTGTAAGTCAAGAACTACCTGTAGAGGAAACAAAACGATGATGCATCATGTCAGCTGGAAAGCAAACATCTGTTAGAACAGATAGAATGAAGAAAATAGAGAAGGCTTGAAAAATAGTTTGCAGATTGGCGTTTGATAAAAAAAGATAGAATTTGTTTTATGCTTTTGTAATTTTTTTACAGTTACTTTGATTCGAGTGTTTTGTGGACCTATTTTTTTTCCTAATGCATTGATCTATAATGAGATTGCCCTTCAGCTGACCATCTCTTTGTTTTACCTATGAGCAGGAATGCGGTGTAGACTAGACTCCCAGGCAACATGACTTTCTCACAGCTAAATAGTCTACACATTCTGGATGCTGGATCTCACAAGGATTCTCCCAGGAAGAAATAAAAACAACGGTTAATGTTGTATTCTGTTATGCCATACAAAAAAAAAAAATAGCTGATGAGCAAGTATTATTTTATTTTTTTGCAGAAGAGCTTTTTTCCAAGTGAAAGTCATATTAGTTAACCCTGACCTGAAATTATGCTACTATATTTGCATGTGGATTTGCAGTGTGAATTAAGGACAACAAATATCTTGACTTTACCGATTTTAAATGGAAAATAGGGATCCTTCTGAATTTCTTATTTCAGCTTTCCTAAACACGATTCAAAAGAGAAACGGAAGCTGTTAGAACTTAGTGAAATAATATGCTGGCAGGAAATATTTGTAGATATACAGTCCTTCTGCTTTTATACTAAGATACTTAAACGCTATGTAGAATTTATCTAAGCAAATTTATATAATTATAGCCTTGATAGAAAACCACATCAGCAAAAACAGTGATGTAAACATTGTTCATAATTGTAATTCATGAGATATAAAGAGAAACAAGCGTAGGCATTTGGGATCAGAACTGCATTATTATTTATTAGATACATGATAGGGCTTAAGAGGATAGTTTATCGTCCATCTTCATTCTTGACTGGTATAAAATTAGATAAAGTACTTACATTTTCTATATGGAAGTCTTGACTGACTTGTACTCAGGGATTTTTTGTTTCCATTTAGTCTGTTTGTGAGCCTTATCGGATTTTTTTTTAATTAGAGAACTATACAATATATTGACCACAAAAGGGAGATGGAAGTATCTAATTTTATAACCCTTTTCGTAATTAACAATTGTAGTAAGAAGATCTCCTTTTGGGGTGGGTCTATCACCATAATAAATCTTTGTTTAACTGATATCCCCTGACAGACATTCAACAAAATGCACAGTGATGGGACTAAAATACACTCCCACAAAATGGCCAGAGAAAGTTTGATTCTACTAAAGAGGTCCACAATCAACTGGTCAGAGTCCAAGATCATTTAGCAGGAGCCATTGACTCCCTGAAGAGAACTGTCACCATTCACAAATGGGTTGCAATGAACAACTGCATATATAAATTGATTTTCCTGCAGAGAAATTGGGGCGGAGGGGGGGCGGAGGTTTATTCAGAGATTTTGGTTCGAAAAATACTCAAATGAGGTGCACTGACATTGCTCATTTTCTGGCACTTGGACATCTACAAAAGAAAGTGTCTCAATCTGTCTTTCTCTGTGTCTCTGTCTCTCTCTCTCTCTCATCATGGATCTCCGGATGCCAGGTGAAGTGTTTTGGCTTCAGGCCAACTGGCAACTGCAGGCTAAATCCAATTTTTATGCAAGATGCTTATTGAAGATGCAGCCTCCCTTGGCACCTATGAAATGTTTGGACCATTTCAACAAATGTCAAGAAGTGGACGAGGAGAAGAGTCTTCAGAGGCTGCCTTGAGTCTGTTCTTCACCTGCCCCGTTGCTAGTGAAATGAGTTCCAATGTCTAGTTTTTTCTTCCAAACACAATAAATGTCTCTTTAGCATGAAGCCCATATTCTGCATCCACAGCAACAATGTTGCAAACACACTTTCCTTTTTAATGGGATGTCCTACCATTTAAGTGTTCCTTATTCTTTTAGCACTCAGCTGATGGTCAGCAACATCTCTCAGAAGGGCTCCTTCTGAATTCAAATTTCCAAGACATTTCTAACAAAGAGACATGTGCCTTTGTACCCCCATCTTCGACTTCTAAGTTGTACCAAATCTCTTCTGAAGCTCATCCAAAAACAGATCTGAGGGGGAAGACAACAGAGAACAAGAATTGGTGGTTGTCCCTCGCTACTCCAGGAGGCATCCACTCTTCCTTGAATTGGCAGAAAATTCTACCTGTTGCAAAATTTCCTGTCCAATCTTTATTGCTGTTGTTCTGAATCACTACCAATTCCTGCTATCCTGGCTATATCTGTACAGAGATTGATCAGCTTCTTCAGCTTATTTGCCCCCACTCCCCAGGCAAGGAAAACCAGAGTCACCACAAACCATGAGATGGGTGGCATATTAAATAAACAGACAAATAAAGAAAACACCTGTTCTGCAGCTGGAATAGAACAGATCTGACTTCAGGACCTGTCCATCATCTCCGGTCTCCTCCTTACATTCCTCTTCTGATATCCATTTTGTTGAAAGCTGAATTTTTATAAAAGAGTCCTAAACAATTTTTATAAAAGAGTCCTAAACAGAGCTGAATTTCAAGCAGCACTTTTTATTTTGAACTTCCTTTCCTTTCCATGCCATTTCCCAAATTCATCTATATTCCACTTGGGAGGCAATGAGGGAAAAGGATGGTAGTTCGATCCTCTCATTCCACTATTCCAACTTTGTGCTAAACTGATAAGAACCATAATGCATTTATATTATTGAGAGCTGAGTAATATTATGCCATTTAGATAGGTCAGAGCTTCAGTTTAGGGGCCACTCTGACTTCTTCCACCACTCCATAAAAGATGTTAATGTGGCAGCATACATGTGTTTTAAGGGGAAAGTGTTTTTGGCAGGGAACTTCTTCTGATAGGGAACTCTTGACGTATAGTTAGAGCAAGGTTGCCAGGGAAACACAGAGAAACCACAGCTCTTGCAGAAATCTGAAGGATCACTAGCACAACACTGCTGTGTCCAGTGTATTTCAAAGGACAAAAGCAGAATGACAAGGAGGCTGGCCGGGAACTAGAAGGATGGCCCTACCTCTATAGAAGAAATAATGAGTAATTTCAATGGAGGCTTATCTATTTGTTTAATCAGAAAAATAAGCAAACAATACACATGATGGTGCAAATAATAAATTTGTGTTACCAGTTAAATTTTGCAAACAGGTATATATAGGTATATGCATACATACATATTTTCTGGTTAAAATTTACCAAACAATGTGTTTTTAACATTTAGAAAAAGTAGAGCAGCATGTGGTTTTAAAATTACCTTTTTCCGACAGTCAAAGCAGTGACATTAACAACTGTATGAAAATGTCAGCATATAATAGTTAATCTTGTTAATTCTTGCATTGTTAATCTTGTGGACACCTATTCTAAGGTAATTTCTACTACCAGTATGTTCAAATGTAGATATTATTGCACAAGTACAATTGCTTTTTCTAATTTATGTGTTGTGGGTTCTAAACTAAACATCAGGGACAAGTACCCTGCTCTTAAATATAGACTGTTTCTGTACCCTGCTCTTAAATATAGACTATTTCCTGTATTGATTTGTTTCTAAGTGTAGCTAGTTTTTGACTACAACAGTTGGAACCAAAACTTCTGTTGCTAAATAATGCAGTCATGTCCAATTTTATGATTTTCTTTTGCTGCAGTCTTTAAGCAAAACTGGCTTTCCCATCAACTTTGCTTGTCAGAAGTCCCCTGGGAAAGTCTTGAATGACGATCATGTGACTGCAGGAGGCTGCAACCATTGTAAATACATGCCAGTTGCCAAGTCCCTGAATTATGATCATGTGACCATGGAGAAGTATGAGGAGCAGTTGTAAGGCACTTGTTTTCAGCACTGTCATAACTTCAAACAGGTGTTACACAAATGGTCGTAAGTTGAGGGCTACCTGCAAGATTGCTTAGAATTGTTCCATTAGAATCGTTTCAGAATCACTTTGCATAAGATATATTG
Organism: Pseudoxyrhopus heterurus; assembly: GCA_032468235.1. Lineage (NCBI taxonomy): Eukaryota > Metazoa > Chordata > Lepidosauria > Squamata > Pseudoxyrhopus > Pseudoxyrhopus heterurus. Next base: position 38,889 of record JANHJO010001394.1, on the reverse strand, counting down.
AAAAGAATATGTCTGTATCTATTGTAGTAATAATGCAGATGCTATTCCTTTTGTATATTATGCAACTTTTAAATACAATACTGGAAAATGCATGGAACACATTTTTGATACAATGAGTTTTGGCCTTCAAGCTATTGTCCAGCTTCTTTCTGATCAATATAATGTATTAACTTAATATAGACATCAAGCTCTGCAGTGATCTGGATGCCAGGTGGAAACAATGCTTTGAAATGGGAGTACTTGTCGGTCTCTCTCATGGGAGTAGACAACAGGTGTTCCATGAACAGCCTCACGTATTCTAAATCACTTTTCCACTTCAGGTCCAGGTTACTGCACATCCCCAATCAATACACTAGTTTTTATTGGAAGAAAATACCTGCTAGCAAAAGAAACATACCAAATGTCACCTATTCAGTTAATATAGAGACCTTTCTGAGTTGGAATAAGGGTCATTAAATGTTTCTAAATAATTATTAGATTATAATTTGGCAGGAAAATTAACAGTACTCCTTGCAGAAGGACCATCGAAACATTACATTTTCAGGTTTTTCAAACAACCCTGTTATCAAACTGTAGGTATGTGAAATGATTATGTACAAGTAAACCTAAAGATTTTGAATTAATAAAGCTCACGTTGCTCTATAAATATAATTTGGTACTATGGTACAAGAAATTGAAATCCAGTCCTTCTATTTCACATCCCATGCTCCCTTATCATAAATCAATACAGGGTGGAAGATTGAGAATTTTCACTTGCTGTGCCTCAATTCAGAGAGAGAAACAATTTACTTTGTATAAAATAATGTAAAATCATGTACCAAACAGAAGAATATTTTATTGTTGCATTTTAATCAACACAGTTTAGTTAACCTCTGCTAGATAACTCAAACTTATACTGATTGGGTTTCTGAGAATTAAAATAAACTTTTACCGAAGGGTGAAAAGAATTAAGGAAGAAAAGCATTAAGCCATGTGCATCACAAATGATATTGACAAAAATGTCCCTTTCTTCTTCAGATTGTCTTCTGCTGAATATTTTTGCAGAGATGCCTGACAGTTAAAATACAGTAATAACCATAAGCAGTACGATGTTTATTTAATGTTGCTGAAATGTTGCTTGGTGAACCCGAGCATTGGTGTTGTTGCTACTGCAGATTAATGGTCAAATGATAATTTGGTCACTTTGCAAGCAGAAGTGGTAATTATTGTGTTTTGAATGCACGGGTGGATTAGACTGACACAATTACTCATTAGACACTATGCAATGGCCTTAAATTGTTTCCAGTCAACAGCAATTAAATGTTGCACATGAACGTCTTAGACTAAACTTTCACAAAATACATCTTAAATCAGTTGCTTTTATCTGTGGTGCCTTTCATATGAACTTTCAGCAGGATGTTCATATACATGATTATGGTAGTATTTCTATTTATGCCAATCCCATGAAAAAAATCTCATTCCAATCTGTGATACCCTCATCATATTATTAGAGGATAAGTTCCTATTACATGACTTAACATGTGTGTGAAGGACTTAGAATATGAGTGCCACGCGGCCTACTAATATCAGGACTGATGAACGAAGTTTTAAAGATCTATTGATAAATGGGAAGAGATTTAATTTGCTTCATTTCTTTAAAAAAAGTGATAAATTGAAATACAAAATGGATTTATTGGATTAACACTAAAATATAATAGGTTAGTCTTTCTGATAGCTCTTAATAGATTTTTATTGATTAGATCTGAATGAAGAGTTTTTATAATTTGATTATTGATAAGGGGTGAGATATAAGAAGGAGATATTTTTAATTGAGATATCAGAGAAAATCTAAATTAAGTTACTGATTTTTTTTAAAGGTTTCTGGAGGGAAGAGGAGTTATTTTTGATATACTCTTGTTTCTTACTTTTTATTTTCTTTTTTCTACCTCTTGGTAGTTCTCTTTTTCATTTTTTATACTTTTCTTAGTTGTATTAAGTAGTTTTATTTTTGTATCTGTAAACACTATTACAAAAGGAAGGGAGGGAGGGATAGGAAAAGGAAGGAAGGAAGGAAGGG
>JANHJO010001394.1:21195-32959 GCA_032468235.1 Pseudoxyrhopus heterurus | reverse complement strand
AGGGGCTGCCACAGAGAGGAGGGGATCAAGCTATTTTCCAAGGTACCTGAAGGCCAGACAAGGAATAATGGATAGGAACTGACCAAGGAGAGATTCAATCTAGAAATAAGGAGAAATTTTCTGACAGTGAGGAACAATCAACCAATGGAACAGAAGTTGCCTTCAGAAGTTGTGGGACCTTCATCACTGGAGGCTTTCAAGAGGAGATTGGACTGCCATCTGTCAGAAATGGTGTAGAGTCTCCTGCTTGGGTGGGGGGGTTGGACTAGATGAACTACAAGGTCCCTTCCGACTCTGTTAATCTGTTTAAGTGGATAAATCTTCTGTGTGATTTTGGTAGAGCAAATTTAATTGATAATCATCTGGAGCTTGAGACAATTTCCCCACATTTGAGGAAAATAGGCAAAGTTTTTTTTTTTAATACTACCTTTTTTTTAATTCGTTCCTTCCAAATTCAGTATCTGTTTGTGTATACATACCTTGAAATAGCATTATAGTGTTGAGTTTTATTCTGTCTCTTTCTATAATGTTTGGTCAATTTTAAATCAGTTGTTCTCCATTAATCAAGTCACGTATTAACATGCAAAAAATAGAACCCACACAGTTTTAAGTTACAGAACATCAATAGGCATTTAAAAATTATATATTTGTCCTCATATAATCACACCCTCCTGAGAATTCTTAGCTATTCCTTTCAACAAATTGCATCTCCTACCCTTTAACCTCACACAAAGCAATTTGGTGCCTAACAAAAATAATTATTTTAATCACACTCTGCCTTCCTAGGCGATTATATCAAGATAGACAATTTAAAAATTCTTGTTGACCCTGACTAAAGTCAGATCAGCTGCAAGCCAAAACCATCACTAGCAACGTATACGGAATTTGTACCATGGGAAACGGTATCTTTTCTTAAATTGGAAATAATATTTCTAGCATGGACGTGTTTCTTTTCAGAGTTAATTTTATCACAGAATGCTTAACACGGTGTGGCTGTTACTGAGCTAATTCAGAGGAAAGTGAGACTATGGTAATATAATTCGCAGCTGTCAGATAACAACCAAAACAACAGCTGTCTAATATTAGTAAACATGCAGAAGGGAAAAATGAAAGCTTTTGTATCAGTAGCACAATTGGATTTAAGTTTGAAACTGCAACTTATTAATGATGTTATAAGAAGTGTAATGTTGGAAGACACAGATGGAGTTTAATGACCAAAATTTGACCATAGAGAAGAAAGCCAGCAAGCTGAAGACACAAGGAGGCCCACTATGATATCAGACAAGAGTCAGATGACAGAAAAACAGAGGTAAGAAAATTATCTACCATGAAGCAAGGCATATTTGAGCCAGCAACCCAACAGTCGAAGGACAGTTGAAGTGACATGGGATTCTGTCACAAGATCTTCATTTGAGAATAGACCCTCTTCATCAAGTCAATAGTTCTGTTCCTGCAAGGTAAACCCTTCAAGGTCGACAAAATCAGGAAACAGATTTCATAGGTGGACCAGAACACTTGATGGAGATATGAAGATGGAGATATGAAGAAGTTGTGAAGAATGGGAGTTTGTTTGCAACACTGTAAGGATATAACTCTAGGAAAAGTGTGTGTGATCTATGGGAAAGAGAAAATCTACATGTTTTCTAGATCTTTCTTTGACTATCAGATTATTATCTAGGGAAATTAACCAAGGAGAGATGCAACCTACAACTTAGAAGAAATTTCCTAAGAGAGAGATCAATCAACCAGTGGAACAGCTTGTCTTCAAAAGTTGTGGGTGGTCCATCACTGAAGGCTTTCAAAATGAGATGGCTCATCTATTTGGCTGAAATGGTATGGGGTATCCTGGTTGCTATCCCACCAGCTCCAAGGTTGACTCAGTCTTCCATCCTTCCGAGGTCGGTAAAATGAGAACCCAGATTGTTGGGGGCAATATGCTGACTCTGTAATCTGCTTAGAGAGGGTTGCCAGCCCGGATAGGCGGTATATAAATACAGTGCTGTTGCTATCTAAGCATCTTCAACCCAGCCAGCTTGTCATCAAGAAAATAGACTTGTGCCCTATGAGTCTGATGCTCATTAAACTATGCAAAAACCCACAATTTATACCCCAAAGGCAAATAGTTGTACATTTGTCATTTTAAAAAGTAAACTGGAAATCACTCTGTCCCATGCTACCTCTTTCTATCTCCATTACCTGTTAATTTGGTTTTCTTCTTTAGGAATCCCCTGCCATTGGTGCACTCCTCCTCCCATTCTTCTCTCTCCCAGTGCTCCAATGCCTTCCAGTTCACTCACTCCCATCTGCTTTTCCTCTGTCTAAAATGTGCTGAAGTGATGGCAGAAGAATAAAACTTCATCCACTCGCTAATCTCTTGATCGGCTACTGCCGTAGAGTCTTCCCCTGCTTCATTGAAGCAAAGAGATGATCCAGTTTGCCTCGTAAAACAATTGGGCGATTGCAAAACCACTTCAGACTGTTCTATGGGAAAAGGTTCCTCTCTATGGTTTCTCTCTGCCTTGGCCACCAGTTCTTCCAGCCTGTACTGCTTCAGGTTTGCCTACAATGCATGCCTAAGCCGCACAACCTCCTTTGGAGAACAAAGCTTTCGGGGAGGGATCTGGAAGCAGCAAATTGCTTCATGAAACGGCTTCAGGGGGTGCTTGTACCAAACTTCATTGAAGTGGAACATCTCTTCAAAGCTTTGCACAGTCCTAAAATCTACAGGGCATTCTGAATATAGCTCACTTTTTCTACTCTCCAAGCTTCCCTACAACGTATTCAGAATCAACTTTCCTATTTCATGTTTTTTTCAATAAAAGGAGGCAAAGGGAAATTTCTTCAGACTTGCTTGAGGATAGTTTCCCCCCCCCAGTTCTGTGTAGTACCGAACCACCTTTTTTTTTTTTTTTGGAGACTAAATAGGACTAGCCAATTGATTAACTGAAAGTTGGATGTTATCTCTAATCTGATTTGGATTTATTTTTTTAAAGGCCTCAAAATATATGAACTTTCCTGTTTGATGCAATACTGTATATGGCATAATCTAGTGAGCGTCTGGAGATATTTTCGTGGTGACATGAAGCACAATAACTTTCTGCTCATTCTCAAATGTAAAAGGGTTATAGGAGCAAGTCCAGAGGCTTTTCTTGGGAGTGAGCAAGATTTGGGTCAATCATGTAAAAGATCTTCTTTATAGAGACAGCCCACTCTCTGGTCACCTAGTTATTGCCCTGGCTCTTCGTTAATCAAAATAGTTTATGTTGTTGCATAATCTTAAGTTCTAGCTCAATTAAACTGTATCTCTTTCATTCATTTTGTGTCTCATGTACTCCTTCTGTTGTGTGGGAGCAACAGCTGGAAGCTCAGGATAAAATTGAACACATTTCCAATATATTCCCCACAATGCTCATGTGAATTAAATTAAGAGCTGGAAGAAACTGGTCTTATGAAGCTATCTGCAGCACGTTTTACTCTCACTGAAAATGAAAGCATTTTTAAAACACTTCCTGATTTATTTATCAGAAGAAATAACAGCAAAACCATTGTATCCAGAACAAAACAACCTAACCACGATGAGTCAGAGATAATTCCTAAATGGAAGAATTCTAGTTAGATTTGTCATTTAAGTAGGTAGTCCTTCAGGTTCAAAGATGACACAATGTTGTGCAGTTCATGTGTGAACATGGCAGTGGCTCTACAGTCTCAGTCTGGAAGTGAGGTGTCTAGCACAATGGGGACACTGGAAGACTATTGTTATAATAACAATATATAATTTACTTGTTTATTTATTGTGATAATTTAGGTCTTCTAATCATGGAGGTAATCTACTTTTGGCCTTTACAAATGTTGTTCCAGCTGTCAACTCCATTAACAATCATTTCTATTACTACTTTCCTTAGTTTTCTGACTAGTAATGGAATTGAATGGAGTATCCTGAATAGGAGTATTCCATATTCCAAATTTTCTTGAAGGCTAGATAATAAAGATAATAGTTATTTCAGTTTAAATTATATATTATGCATTATTCTTGTTTTTTTTTCTCTAGAGAACAGTGCAAAATTCTTTTCTGACTAGAACAATCCAACAATCACAAATCTAACAAATGCATTATGATACAGAAAAATTAAGGAAGTTTTTTTTTAAAAAAATCTGAAACTGGAATTATGAGGGTTAGGAATAGGCGACGATCATAAATATGTATTTCTACAAACTCATAAGATGGTTTCTGAATACATGTTTCAGCTTCCATCTGAAATAAATAATAAGGATGAATGCTGAGAACCATTTTCCATAGAAAGAACTGGGTGCAATCAAAGCCTACAGCTTATCTTTTAAATAGATGTTTCAACAGTATTTGTTCCAGATATGGTAATAGAGGATAAGGTGCTTGAAGAAAACAATTTTCCAAATCGTACACATGCTTTTCCCCTCAATTCATTCTGAAACTGCTGAAAATTGGCCATATGAGGTTTGTATTTCACTTCTCTCTTAACGTATGTTATTTCCACTGATTTCAGATATTGGATTTTTTGATATTAAATATAAGGAAAGGTAGAATAAATATAGATAGGTAGAATAGATATAGAGAAGCCCCCTATTTTCATCTAAATCATATTGTAGTGTTCTCTTTGTTTGGAGTTTGCATGCAACATATGACATACATACAGAAAGGGTAGAGAAATTGAAAGAACCCATTGAAAGAACAGCAAAGAAATGTTTCTTAGAATAGTCAAATAAACCAGCCCTGGATATTACCATCCAGACAAAATAGAACAGTTTTCAAAGACATTTTGTGACTTTTAAATTTGATTTATTAGATTAAACAAATATATGTATCCCCTTAAATCACATATAGATGACTCTGGGCTGCTTACAAAATTAAAAAAGCCCACCATATAATAAAACCTATTAACCTCCCGATGGCAGCAACAACACAATCAAATCAACCACTTGATTGGCTCTGTCTCCATTCCACTGTCAAAACCACATTTTAGGGCCTTTTGGAAAAGCACTGCTTATTTCATAAAGAAGGGATGACCACCAAGAATTTTTTTTTCAGTCCCACCAGATGACAATCCCTAATCAATGGGACTGGTAACATTGATTTTTGATGCAGAAAAGCTCAAATGAGTGCAGTTCTCTCATGTTAGATTACTTTGGAACTTAATGAAGTGGGCCAACCCAGGAAGATTGAAAATTGGTGGGAGGATTACTGTACATTGTGGTTCACAACAGTCTTTCACTAACTAAATAAGTGCAAGAACATCACACTCCCACAATGGAATTGTCCCCAAAATTCTCTTCCTAGAATATATTCTCTTTCACCAAAATTGAATGAGAGTGAAAAGCAAGAATGTAGGAGAACATCTTTACCCAACTTGAAGTGCTAAGAACCCTTTGAAGGAAATTTTTTTAGAATGAATAAGAATGAAATAAAAAATAGTTTCATTCCTCAACATCTTTATTTTCACTTTAGATTTTGTAATTTGTGGGAAGGAAGACTATATTTTCTCAATTTTCTCTCAAAGTTGTATTCAACCAGAAGCTGATTATTAATGTTGTTGTTATTGTTATTGTTATTATTATTTTGAAGGTGTTCTTCTACAAGGCCATTTTTGAAAAAGAAATGAATGCAAACAATGAAAATTGTTGCTCATGATAAACATTTGGAACCACAAACAATTTTCACATATATCACTGTCTGTTTCACATCTCAAAATAGGGTTGTAAAATTGGGGAGGAGGATGATAGGATTTAAAGCAAACATGCAGAAAGACCAAAACCATTCATGAATTAATGTAAATGTTTTATTCTACACAATTTCAATAGAACCCATTTAAATGGAACTATAGACATAAATTTTGTGCACCAGCAAACTGTTTAAAAAGATTTTGTATCAATCCTTTCAACAATTTAATCAGTTTAAAGCAGTTTTCTCCAAGCTGGTTCCTTTCCCTATAGTCGCCTCTTGGTGAATGGGATAGTGAGAATGAAGTTGGGGAAATGTGGAAAAATCTCCCAGGTCTGACCATTTTTAGAAGTTTTCTACTTATATTTAGATATATATTATTAAAACATACAGTTTGTATGTTTGTATATGTGTATATGTCAGCAGTTGGATAGCCTAATTGAATGTCATCTTTGACATAGGAGACCAAAATTCAGATCCTAGCTGGTTATCTATCTTACCAATGGGAGTTTCCTTGGGCAAAGATACCCTAACATTTCACCTACTTCACCAATTTCAAAATATGAAAATGACACAAACTAGGACTGTCATACCTGTTCAGATATCACCTGGATTAACCACATCCATGTTAAGTGATGGGCAACCATACAATCTGATGTGATCTAGCACTGGAACAAGACATACATGAACAAGTCAGAAGATCCAGGAATTTTTTTATTTTTTTATTTAGTGTATGGCATTTGAAGAAGTCATGCAATCATTGAGACTATACACCAGTCAGAAAGAGAGCGGTGGGGTCTGGTGAGTGGAAAAGCCACTGTACTGGATGAAACCCAGAGCATCAGGAGTACATCAGTAAGATGGCATCTGAAGATGAGCTGCAGAGAGAATACCTGAGGCAGCAGCAAACATGGGAGGAAGACCAAGCAGAGAATGTGTCACGGGAGAAGACTCTACATGGGATGTACCATTGACAGAGACCTGAGGTGGCAGACATTGGGAAATCCTACCAGTGGCTGGAAATGGTTGGACTAAAAGACTGCACTGAAGCACTGAACATAGACCACTTTGGGCTTTATTTTCTACATCCTCTCTAGTTCCTCCCTCAGGCCCTGGTATTTCTCCAGCTTCTCATACTCTTCCTTCCTTCTTCTTATCACTTGGCACCACTTCATCTACCGCGAGCACTGTCTTCTGCTCCTTGTCTACTACCACAGTATCTGGTTGATTGACTTGTACTTGCCTGTCCATCTGGATCTGGAAGTCTCATAGAACCTTAGCCCTCTTATTTTCATGATTTTCTGTGGAATCTCCCATTTGGAGTTGAGAAGGTCTAGTCCATATACTGTGCAGATGTTCCTGTATACAATTCCAGCTGTTCTGCCGCTCAGTGTATGCTGTTGCTGCCTGGACCTTACACCCTGCCATTATGTGTTGGTTTACCTCTGAGGTCTCTCTGCATAGTTTGCATCTCATGTATTGTTCTGTCTTGTGTGTTAGAGCCCCTACTTCTATGGATCTAGTGCTTAGTGCCTGTTCTTGTGCTACTATGATCAGTGACTCAGTGTTGTCTTTTAATCCACCCCTTTCCAGTCATTAGTAGAATGTATGTGTATGTGTTATGAATGTTTGTATGTACATTTATACATACAGTATATGAATAGGTAAAGGTAAAGGTTTCCCTCGCACATACATGCTAGTCGTTCCCGACTCTAGGGGTCGGTGCTCATCTCCATTTCAAAGCCGAAGAGCCAGTGTTGTCCGAAGATGTCTCCGTGGTCATGTGGCCGGCATGACTAAATCCCGATGGCGCACGGAACGCTGTTACCTTCCCACGAAAGGTGGTCCCTATTTTTCTACTGGCATTTCTACATGCTTTTGAACTGCTAGGTTGGCAGAAGCTGGGACAAGTAATGGGAGCTCACTCCATTACGTGGCACTAGGGATATGAATACACAGTATATGAATACATACACAGAAAAAAAGAGATTTCATTAGTGAGATGGAGGTAGGTGGGAAGATGACTCTCCAAATCATCAAGCAGAGCAAAATAGGATTGGGACTATTTCCTTTTCCTTTAAGTAAGAAGTTGCATACACATGAATCATTGTATCTTTTGAGTGTCAAGTCCTATAGCAAACCATTTATGAATCAGGCCCAATGACCTCAGCAGGACTGACCTCTGATTAGACTTGCATGGAGTTGCACTGTTAGTAATCCCTCTTCCCACCTACCTCTATCTTGCTAATGAAATCCAACTCTTAAATCATTCTTCAAGTTTTTCAGATAATATATTCAATGTTAACATTCAGCTTTTTTTTATAGCAACACACATTTTATGGGCTCACTACATTCCAAGGGAACAGTAAGTAAACATGCAGCAAAGATTTCATTTTCCTCACTTTTCAACCCTGAAACTAGCTGTTTGTCCTATTGATATATACGTATATTCTGCTACAACACTTGATATGCTTTTATTAATTCATACAAATGAAGTCGTCGTTGTCCCCCCCGCCCCAGATGCTGAAAATAATACTGCCTTATGAAGCACAGTCATGGTACTTGGCGACTTGTATTCTGGCTTGTATTCTGATTCTTTTTTAATGGTAATATCAGAACCACATTCAGAGCTGGAAATCTGCCTTCCAATATTATCATAAACTGTGGCAGTTTTGCTGCTGAAAAAAAACCCACAGCAGTGCTATTGTAAATGCTGTTTGCTTCTTCAGAGGGGGGAAACAGGCCAAAGAAAAAGAAAAACAAAACTCCAATCTCCTGAAGAGCTTCTTTTACCCTATTGCAGGGGTGTCAAACTCACGTCATCACAGCAGCGTCACGTGACATATCAGATCTTTTTCCCCCTTCGCTAAACTGGTTGTGGGCGTGGCTAGAGCATGATGCATCCGGCCCATGGGCCGGTAGTTTGACAGCCCTGCCCTATTGCATATGCATTTTTTAGTCTTAAAAAGAGATATTGTGATATAGATTAGCTTAGAAATTTGTATATAGATTAGTTCAGATCAGTTAAACGATGCTCACGTCCATCCATCAGCTAAGTTTTAATTGCAAGGTGACTTAGTGGGAGAAAAAAAAACTGTATTTCAAGGCAAAAATATCTTGATTGTAGGTATTAATAAGACAGAGATGAGGAAGACCTCACAGTTGCTCCTGGTGAGACTCTGATCCTATGATGCCAATTGCAAATCAAAGGCAGCTAGGAGTAAAAGGCCACAACTACAACAATCTGGCTGCCAATCACCTCTAGAGGTGGCTAGATTTTATTTCCTTCCAATGATTAAGAACGGGGTTGGGTGTTTTTTCTTCTTCTGATAATAGAACAGCTGCAAGGCAGCAGCCTGACCAAAATGCAAAAAGTTTCCAGAGAACAGTAGGAAAAAAGCAGAATGTTTTTCAAGGCTCAGATGCCCCAATCCAAACAGGGAGAAGACACTTGAAAATTGGAGTTACTAAATCATCCATGATGTGAGATTTCAGAGTAAATTTGAAGGTAGAAAGCCCCAGATAGTCCTTGGTTAGATCTGAAGCTGTACTTGCATTAAAGCCAATATTAATACATCTCCTTTTCATAACATTTCTTTGAACCCATGTGGGCATTCCCATTCTCTCACCATTTACATTTAGGCAACTCCCTGAGTTAATAATATTTTTCCCCAACTTCACCTAACTGGCATATTTTGAGGATGAAAGATAAAAACAAAGAAATGCAGGAAATTTGGTCAGAATTGTTTAAAACTAAACTGGAATTGATTTATGTGTATGTATGTAATGCTTTCCCCCACAACTTACTACACGATATTGATAAATTTTCCCCATGGATGTTTAACCTAATTGTTGCTTCACTGTTAGAGTTCTTAGGAATCTATGCACATTCACACACACAGCACAGATTTGAGGGTTAATAGTAATCTCTGCTAATGAAAGAAATGATTTAGAGGGTGGTAAAATGAATATTAGAAACAGTGTGCATTTAGAGAATGCTCTTTCTTGTAAATTGAGCAAGATCGTATTAGTATGCGAGTTAGATCCATTCTATTTCACACTTGGAAAGAAATGAGATATTGCAGGCTCGCACTTTCTGTAATAGAATCCTTGTAGTAGGTTTCATGTATGCGCTTTGCAGGTGGAAGATAGAGCTTTGCTTTAGGAATTAGAGGGCATTGACAATATGTAAAATTCACAGTTAAAGATTTCTAAGAAGAAAGCATTTTTCTGCCTCACCGAAAGTCACAAAAGGTCTTTGAAAGAGCGATGCATCTGATGACCTGATTAAATGTACTCTATTTTTAAATGAGCAGTAGCCTTTTCACCAAGATTACAGGGCCACTCTTCTGGAAAAAGAAAAAGAAAAGAAAGCCAGGACTTGGATTCTGATAGAGTCTCACAGTCAGAAGCTTACCCATCTATGAATTTTGTAGGGTGCTCATAAACTGCTTCAAGCAGCACCACGTCAATGGCTGCCTTAGAATTCTTCTGAGTTTGCACATTTCTTTCTAAGGGCAAAGACAGGCAGAATAGATGTGAACAAATGACAGAGCCAAAAGACTCCCAAAACAGCTGGAGGTATGTTAATCAAGATTAGAGTTCTAATGTCTATACTTTGAATGTACACACTATTAGCCTGCATCCAGTATTAGTATAAACTGGGCCACATCACTGGTTTTGTCTCTGGTAAGAAAAAGTGCATTCCAAGAGACTAAAGGAGGAAGAAATAATAAAGATGCTAATTTTTCAACTAACCTGTTCAATGGAGGGTTTTCTCTAATTATTTATTTATTTCATGAAGGCTCCGTTGCTCTATGTTCACTACAATTCTCAAGTCACTGGGGAGAATAAAAGAAAATATGAGTACGGTACCTTATATTTTGTGTGTGTGCTTTGCTAAAGCTCCTGTCACAATTTAATATACATTTACTTTTTAGAAAAATCAGTATAAATGCTACCCCACTTTGGATTCCTTTAGATTAACTTCTGTCGCTTTTGACTAATTCATGAAAGGTGATTTATAATAATCAGTGAATTCCTTTTCTTCAGTTAAATGCTGGGCTTAATTCATTCTTGAATTCTGGGTTTTTGTTTTATAACTGGAGACACAATTAAATTAACAAATAAACCTGTAAAATGATACTAAAGTACCTTATGAACTAAGACCATTTTACTTCCAATGCTTACAGATGAAAATATGCCTGAATCAAGAGACAGACGAAGGAATTTGGCGATGCAAAATGCTAAGAGAAATGACTAATAGCCAGAAAAAATGAACAAGAAATATAAATGGTGGGATTTAGTCTGGGATTATTCCTAAATCCAGCTTGGAAGGTTGAGAAGCAGGAACAAAATAAGCACTTTTAATAAGCTAAACAGTGTATCTGCCTCAAGTCTCTCATGCAGCTTAGAAACTATATTTAGATTTGCTGCTTAGAACACATCTGGCTTTATCACCAAAATCTCAAAGCAGCTAACAGCAATAAGGATAAAAAAAAATATCAAACAAAATTGCAGAAGTTATTAAGAGCAGTAGTGAAAAGAAGAATACAAGCAGCAAGGCAATCCATGGGAACATAGTTATTTACTTGATATCAAATCAGATCACTTGCTAAATTATCTAGGTCAGTATTGCCCTTGCTGTCTTTCACTAGCTCCCCAAGGTTTCAGGCAGAGATCTTCTTGTGTTCCCCAGAGTGAGGCTGGGAACTGATACAGAGACATTTGGCTTCAAAATATGTTTTCTAATACTGTCCCAGAATGTGTCTTCCGGTTCTCCAAAGTTTCCTCCCTCATTCTTACGGCAGTTTCCTTTTTTCCCCATTTTCTATCGTACATTTCTCCAGCTAACTGTATCTTCCTTAATTTTCTGAGTTTTCTGATTTAAAAAAATGTTTTTTTTCCAAGTGTCTATTGACTGGTCTGGTGAAAATCATGGGGCAAGGTGCTTTGCTCACATAGAAATTGACTTGAATATTCAGAAGACCTTGGGACAGTGGTGGGATTCTACCGGAACGCCCCGGTCCGGGCGTACCGGTAGCGCTAATTCTGGCTGGCCCCGCCCACCCC
>JANHJO010001389.1:468561-478781 GCA_032468235.1 Pseudoxyrhopus heterurus | reverse complement strand
CTGCACTACACAGTCTATTTCTGTTGTTCCCCTCTGGAGGAGGTTTTGAAGTGTCTATAGCAGGACTACTAGATTTGTAACAGCTTTGTTCCTTATGCCATCTGTCTTATAAATTCACAGGATTCTTTTTTTTTTTGTCATGTACATTTGAACTAGACTGATGTTTTTCTGTGTCATATATATGTGTGTATCTGGCTATATGCATAATGGTTATCTTTTGAGAGCTGAATGCATGAAATTTCATTTTAATGTATGATGATTAGTGTACATTTAAAGTGTCAATAAAGTTTTATTACATTTTATTCTGTTCTGTTCTATTCTTCTATTTATTATGGAAACCATTGGTGGACCTCCTAGGTTTTCTTCTGCTTTTGTTAGGAAGGGAGAAGGAGACTGCCTAAAAGCGGAACCTCAAAAGGAATCATGGTGTGTGTGTGTGTGTGTTGTGTGTTGTGCGTGCGTGTGTCACAGTTTTGCTCCTATCACTATTGAGAGATGGAACAGTATGACAAGATGCATTTATCTGAAATGTTTACTGAAGGTGGCAGAAAAATAAATCAATAAGTAACTGACAATTCATTACTGAAAAAGCTTGGATTAAATTTACAACTTTGTTTCAGAACTCCAATATCTTCCTTCCTCTTTATTTAACGGGGCCACACTCCCTGCTAAATGATACAACCATGTCCCTGAAAACCTTTCTCATTTCGAAAAACCCCAGCAAACCTACCTGACAAATAAGGTCATTTTTTTTTCTTGTTGTGGATGACATAATTTTTATTGATATTTTTCTATAGACTGTAATCCTATGTGAAAGGAAGGAAAATATGCTGTATTAGGTACCCAGGGCTTAGTAAGGAAATATCAGATTTATTAGGAAATAAACACTGGGCACAGCATAAAAATAAAGCAATCTTGTAATTTTATGTCAGGGATAGGCAAACAAATTTTCTAATTTGGTGGACATGTTTTCAATCCTTATTGCATAATCAGAGAGGGTTAGTTCTAAACTGGACTTTTTCGTGTTTTTTCGTGTGTGTGTGCGTGTGTGTGTGTGTAACAATGAATATGATTATTTACAGGCATTTAAGGGACCTATTTTGGGATTTAACAACTCCACCCTGGAAAAAATCAGCCTATGTTTTCAGTCCTGTCCACTTTGGAGACTTAAAAATGGGGTTTCAGAGAGTTTACTGTTAGCTGAGGAAAAATGGGTGCCCTTTTCTTTACCTGAAAGTCAGTCTTATGAAGTTATTGGGGTTTTATTTCAATGGAGTAGAATTTCAGCCAATTCTGCTATTACTACTACTAGTACTTCTACTACTAGGGTACTACTAATTGAATAATAATAATTTATTAAATTTGTATGGCATCTGACTCTCAGTGATTCTGGGTGGTTCACAACGATCAAAGAAATTACAATAAAATCAATAAAACATAAAAAATAAAGGTTAAGTTTATTATTATGGTGCTAATGAGTTGCTAAATAATGTATTTTCTCTCCCAGTCTTTTCTGGTTATCTTTTTATGACAGGGAGAAGTTTCTCTCATAATTTTCCTTCTTCACATATACTGTCTGTAGCCTGCAATGACACCTATGTGCCACAGTGTTCACCAGAGCAGAAAAATGGCGTATAGATCCAATAATTTTAAAAAGTGAAATAAAAAAGGTATTAAATTGTTGTAGGGGGAGAAACTGTGCATGCAAGCCTCATTCCCAACATTTTTATTTGTGCATTAAATGTTAATTTGTATAATCAGGTTGGAAATGTGTTCGATCGAATGCATTTACAAACTTTGCACAAATTGAAACACTGGCAGGAGTTCTACTTAAAACACCTACACATCATGGTATCCACTCCCTGTCCATTTTAATGCTCAGTGTTTGAAAACATTTACAGATTCCCTGTATGTCCAGGAAAATTGGAAGAGATGTAGTTAGTATTACTGTGTGTTCTCATTTTCATGAATCTGAAACAGCAGTGCTTTTAAGGGAAAGACTGTCCAGATGAATATTTTCAGGACTACGGAGACAGCTTGCTATATTTAATGGGCTGCCATAATCTGTTTTGTTTTGTTTGTACAGCAGAATTTTATGTCTCCTAATAATCTTATATTTGTTTGCGGGCTAATTGTATCACACTTGATTCATTAACTGTGTTTGTTTAATTATTTCTATACAAGGATAACCAGCCTTTTAAAAAGTGTAATATTTGAAGATAATTAAAAAGAAGCTTGGCAGAAGTAAATACAAGATTAGCTAAGATGTGGCCTTCCACTTGATTTGTAGAAATTCATCTCCATTCCCAGTCTTATTTATTTATTTACAGTCAATAGCCAGCAAAGTAGCTGAAAAACTAAAACATAAAAGCAGGCTCAAGTAAGAGTAATAAACTCATTGTATAGAGCTTCTAATTAAAATTCACATGTATTAGAAGTAAACAAAAGAGAATGAAATCAAACAAAGCAAAGCTAAATAGATAATGTTTTAATAAAAATAATAATAAAAGGACTTCATCATGACATTATTCTGAGATTAGGATACTTTAAGCCTTCTTATGGCAACAGCTACCTATAACAACTTGGTAACAGTCTATTTTGACAAGAAATGTAGCTTATTCTCTTTTTCTAGTTTTATCTAAGGAAACCTTCCTTAAAGAAGGATTTATATAACCCTCACATAACATTTATCTGGCTTTCTTTAAGTACTTGAATATTATTTTTAATCCTTCACAACGGCAATGAAAGAAACATCTGTCATTATTTCTACTTCAATTTAATAATCTCTCAAAAGAGACTTGCTCTAAAAGAGAGGTATATAAGGTTGATCTTATCAACATTTTTAGTAAGTCAGTAACTGGAGTGTTTTATGCAGGCTAGAAATCTCAACATTCTTTCAGCAAATCCCTTCTGATCTGCCATATTCTACCAAGTGTCACCGAGCAGGGAGGCTCAATCAATTTGATAATTCACTATCCCTAATTCTGAAGGTCCTTGACTTTGTTATATTTATCAATGTTATTTCCATAGTTATTGTATTGTGTGAGTTGATGTTGGCGCTTATATGTTGACCACATAACTTTGGCATCTAGGTTGAAGAACTATGTTTGCATATGAGTTCCCATGTGCTCTTTATGATCAAGATTCACAGATAATAAACTGTACTTCACTCTTCCATCTTTGTATCTAGAGCACTGTAGTGTATATAGTTCCAGGACTCTTTCATCTGTTGGATTCCCCTACTCCAGGGGTGTCAAACTCAAGGCCTGCGGGCTAGATCCAGCCCATGGGGTGCTTAGATCGGGCCTGTGAGGCTACCCTGGAAGCAGTGAAGGACCTGTCCATGGTGCCTCTGTCAGCAAAAACAGAGCTTGGGAGGGTCGAGCTCCATTTTTGCTGGCAGAGGGTTGCAGGAGGCCATCACAGGCAAAAATGGAGCTTGGGAACCCATTTCTGCTGGCAGAGCGCTTGGGCCACTAAAGGCACTCCCGACACTAGAGATGTCAAGCTGGCCATGCCTCCTCACCCCCCAGGTCAAACACAACCTTGATGTGGCCCTTAATTAAATCGAGTTTGACACCCCTGCCCTACTCCATTGTTTCTCAGCCTGAGCATCTTTAAGAACCATAAATAAGCCAACAATAACTCCATCTTTGAGCTCAGTTCAAACTTGTTTTGTGCCATCCAGTTCCCAACAGTCTTCAACTCTGGGACAAAACCTGGATAGCATTTTCGGTGAGGTAGAAGGATGCAATATAAAGTCTTATCTGCTGTCTTTGTTTGGCATAGTAAATTTCTCTAGTTCATCATATCACAAGCTCAGTGTAGTAAGTTTCTGTTTGCTGATAATTACTTCAATTTAATTATCAGGCTTTAGTGTACGTGGTCTAGTAGTGACTGGTTCTTGCAGTCCACGTACATTTATTTTCAAAGGCATTTATTTTCTTTCTCAGTTTCCACATTGCACAACCACACATTTCCATTATGACTATAAAGACTATTGTTTCAACTAATTTGATCTTCATTGTCCTAGAAATATGATTAATTTTCCTGTTCTTTGTCACTGCCTCTGTCACTATTAAGCTGTCTATTTCTTCAGGCCACTCTTCAGATGTATGTGGTTTGAGCCCTCAAAGCAAAATTATCTCTCAGTCTTCTCCTTGCTTTTTCACTCTCAGCTGACCAGCTCTATGCACGTCTACACTTAAAAAAAAAACGTTGTGTTTTTCTATTATTTATGCTGTCATTTGTTATCATTAATTACTTTGATTACATCATTCATACAAGCACTTTTATGTTCAGAAATATGAGGTTAAAAGATTTATAATTCTGACCTTGAATTATATGAATGATCACTGAACTCCAGCAGAAGGAAAAGATAATATTGGAGGATCAGAAAGAATCTATACCATTTATGATCTACTTACTTAAAAAATGTTTATGACTCTACTTTCTCAGCATACCTCATAACAAGGATTGATAATAATGCTAACAAAACTGTGTTAAAATTTAATATTAAAAATCATGTAGTATTTAAAGGCCCATGAAAATGAATATATTTTGAGACTTGTTTAATCTGCTGTTAAGAGAAGAATTCCCTCAATTCCAATAGAAATCTTTTTCATTGTATTTGTTCTTCATGGAGAAAACTTGCTTATTCTCCTTCAAACATTGCTTATGGATGGCATACTTACCTGTTCCTATTGATGCTGTAAGAAAGCAACATATATTGTACTTAAAAAGTTGGCACTATAGTGCCAGTTACAATTATAGCTAACCTTAATTATATTATGAGGATCCTGAATTGGGTTCAAAGGGCACACATCAGCCAATTAAACTGTTTCTCTATAGAGATAATAAGGGGGTATCACTCATAATTTATGTGGTTGAACTATCTTTGGATGGTTGGTTCCCTATAGACATGCAGAAGGGAAGAAAGCCATTCCTTTTACGTCTCCTTAATTGTGCAGCAGCCTTTGTGTCTGGTCATACTGTGTTTTCCCAAAAATAAGACCCTGCCTTATAATTTTTTTGCCACCAAAAAAGGCACCAAGTCTTATTTTCGGGGGATGTCATCCACTGACTAACCTCACTTGCACACATCGCCCCAGGCCTCCTTTTTGCTGTCAGAGGCCTTCAGGAACTTCTTCTTCTGCAGCTGGCAAGGCTTTCCTAAAGGCCTCTGCAGCCGATAACAGAGCTCCGGATCGATCCGGAGCTTTGTTATCAGCTACAGAGGCCTTCAGGAAAGCCTTACCAGCCTTGCTGGCTGCAGAAGAAATGGGCCAGCAAGGCAGGTGTCGGGGTATGCAAGGCCTGGCTACAACTATCCAAAGGTAAGTAGTAGGGCAGCTCCAACCCCCCATCCGCACCCTAGCTTAATTTTTACCCGTCCCCTCTGGAGTGGGCGGGATCTTATTTAGGGCTTATTTTGGGGGTGGGGCTTATATTGGGTGCACATGTAAAAATCAAGCTAGGACTTACTTTCAGAGTAGGTTGTATTTTTGGGGAAACAGGGTAGGTAGTCACAAGAATCTGAATGATTGCCCTTGTTACTAATATTTATTTGTAAATATCTAAATTCTGCTTTTCTAAACATAGAGCCATGACAACAAGCGTAGCAGATTTGCATGAGGAATGGTCAGCTTGCTTTCTAACTTGAATTCTTTCTATTCAACATAGCCATGTAAACAAGTATGTGGGTTTCCAGATTTTACCCCACTATCTTATAAATAGCAATGTGACTAACTGTATCTAATTATCAAAACTAATAACATACATTATGTAGTTTTGCTTTCAGGTTTTGTAACAGTCAAAAATATTTGAATTATAACTGTAACATTAGCCACTCACAAATACATAATGACCTTATTTTCATTAAATCTAAACCATAAATTAATACTATGTATAGAAAGAAGCAAAAGAAAGTTTATTCAATCCCAAGGTTTCTTGACTCCGCAGCAACTCTGGGCATATAATAATTTATTTATTTATTTTAAAATAGCAGATATTAAAAATCAAAAGGAAAAGAATATAACTGACCAGAATTAACAATCAAAGGACTCAGACACCACCCAGCCCAGTACTTGGAAGAACAACCAGATCTTTAATAATTTGCAAAAATTCAGAGGGTGGGAGCAGTATGGATTCCCCAGGGAATTTTATTCTACAGGGCAGGAGCCATCACTGAGAATGGATGCTTCCTGGTAAAGATGAAAATGCTTAATTTACAAAATCTGGAGTATGCCCACTCAAACTGTCCTAACTGGAGCAAATTTTATTAAATTTACATGCTGGCCATCTTCCTTTCCAAGCAACACTGATAGTTTTCAAGAGCAGCTCCTTGTAGAGTGCACTGCAGTAGTAATTTAATTTAGAAGTGATCAAGATATGAGTGCTGTTTGAAGGGCCTCCCAGGCCAGGAATAGTTGCAACTGGCACAGATAAACTATGTAAAGGCCCTCTTGGGTAGTAGCTGATACCTGTTCTTCAAGCAGGAGCTGTTGAAGCCAAGAGAACCCCCTGAACTGTACATTAGATTTGCACAGGGAAGCACAACATCAAAAACTAAAAAAAAAGGAGCGTCCCCAGAACTAGAGGCCAAATAAACACATCATTCAGAGTCCATTCAGCCCCATTCAAGCATACAAAGCCTTCGGGCAGTAGATCAGGATTTTAACAGCATCACTTGAGGTTGTGACGTATAATTGCTATCATCACAATCAAACAACAGGGGAGTGTTGATCCCCATGGCATCCCATAAGTAAGGGACTGTGGATGTGAGCTCTCACTCCATCAGTGCTGATTGAAAGAAGCCACAGAAAAAGGAGGACCACTACAAAGTCAACCCCTATGGATACTGATGGTACTGAAAGCTGCTGACAGGTCAAGGAGCACCAGGATGGACACACTATTCCATCCTTGCTTTGCTACAGGGTATCAATGACATGAAGTGCTAAGTTTTAATTAAAGCCCTGCATAATGTGAAGGAAGAATAAGGCAAAATTCAGGTTTACTGTACAGATTTTGCTATGTTTAACCAAAATAATTGTGTGCAGAATAAATCAGCTAAACATTTATATTGTTTATACTGTAAAAATATGTAAAGGTTCTGAAAATTGTTAAAGTAAATTTTTCCCATAGTCAACTATGAAGTTGTATGTAGATTTATTGGAAAAGAATTAGCTTCCTTAATGTGGTCAGTATTTCTTTTATAAAACCATGAAATATTACAAATTTAAAATTCCAAAAAGCAAGTATTAACTGGAGGAAGGGGTGGGGGTAGGAAATGAATTTCTACTGATGAAATGTATGATTGGTCTTGCACTCTTTCACTGGCACCCCTTTCATGCATCTGTCATACTTCTTCTACAGCATAGGTTCCCATTGTGAGTAGTATTAGTAACAAATGTAGAATATTCCATGTGTTATGAGCACTTTTTCAAAATATCGGTGACCAGTCACGAAATAGTCATTTAGTAGAACCCAAACTGCTGAAATTCTCTCTGTAATTGTGTACTTTGCTTTCCCAAGATGTTTTCCACCATTTCAGCTTACATTTGACTTATGTCTGGCCAGCCTTATCTGGGACCCATAGGCATAACCAGAAACACATGTTATGCTTGAGAAAGATATTTTGCTTCCCTTTGTTTTCTTTTCTTTAAAGAATCTGACAAATAAAATTAAGACCAGGAAGCCTCCTAGGTGACAAGGTGCAGGTTGGGCAGAATGCTAGGACCAACACTGAGGATCCCAGCTCAAGAGATTTCCCCAATCTTTTGATGCACATTTAGAGAGGGAATCTGCAGGATGCATCCAATCCATTGACAAACATACATAATTAGACATCATCAACTAAACTAAAGTATCTCCGATACTAAAGAGAGAAATAATAGAAACGGCATCAGTTGTTCAGCTTTTTCATAACATCACCTCCTTACATCAAGAGAAGTTAACAAGAGCAAGCTTTTATTTTTATTTATTCAATATTTTGTGTTTCTTGATCTGCGTGGCAATCAAACAGTAATGCAAATATTTTTTCAAGCAGTTTAAAATATCAACAACTGCACTTGTGTGATTAAATAAATATTCTAAATGGATGAATAGAAACCATGATCTGAACATCAGTGTATTTACAAACACCATACAAGCTTATTTTCATGTACAGTTGGTTTTCATCTGTAGGTTACATCTCAGTCCTCCATCTTATGTGATCCATGTGTCTGACTTTTAAAAAACTTGTTTTTCAGGATTTCCCAATTTTTAGGTCACAAAGCCAGGCACACAGCTGGAAGGTGATCCAATATAGAAGGAAGCCGTTTGGAAAAGCGCTTCCTTTCTTTAGACAGTTGCCAAATAGCTTATCTCAACTTGTCAGCAAAACCTCAGAGGGGCTATTGAGAAATAACACATTTATTGCCAAATATCCATTCTTTTATCTATCACTAAGGACACAATTTGCCACAAATGTTGATGAAAATCCTCAACACAGAGACACAACTTCACAAAATGTTATATATTAACAATTGATCCCATCCAAGCCTACCATAAATCACAGACATATTATAGTAGGAATTCTAGAAATATTATACCAAATTCTGGAAATTTCTTCATCCAAAGTATAATCTTAAAAAGGTTGATAGATGGTAACAAAATTATTAAAAAGGTAAAGTTGTCATACAATATTGTCCTAATGGTAACAACCAATCTTTTCAATTTAGATCTGGCATCAAGGTTACTAAGATAAATTATTGTATTAACCAACCTGGTACAAAAAAATAAAAAGGAGTCTGCATAGGACTGAAGCTGTGACACACACAATGAATATACATTCACTGTCTTCTGAAGTGCCACCCAGCTTACACAGTATTCTAAAACATCATTGAGCTACCATTAATTATGTGAATGCCATGAACCATTTTACATTAAAGGACTAAGCAAAGTAAGATAAAAAGACATTATCTGTGTTTCTAATAATCAAAATCAGGGTCTGATCAAATCTTGAGGATTTTGCTTGAAAGAACGAAAGACGCTGCTATTTGAAGCCTACTACACTAATCTCAGTCAACGAAAATAAAACTTATTCCAACTCCCACACATAAAATTTATTCCAACATAATGTGGCTGAGTTTGCTATATTATGCTTACTTAGTTCTAAAAAAGAAGCAATCTAAATTATATGAGTAAGGTAATTACACCTCCATGACATGAGCAATGTATGAGGTGCAATCTAAATCTCATTTGTCTACAACTTGGGAGTCACTCAACTGAATTTTTCCTTATTAGAGATTCTATATTACCAACTCTTAAGAAATACCAAGCATCAAGTTACTATCCTAGGAAGATCAGGTAGCTGCAGTAACAGAAAAAGCAGTTAATATTCCTGGTAGCCAAATGCAAGACTCTTCACAATCTAGAATTTATACATATAGCATGCACACACCTAACTCATTCTCACAGCTTTTAACAGTAGTAAAAGTATTTAAAAAATTATGATCTGGAAGAAGAGGCTAATATAATAAGAAACACATAAAGCTCAATGGTGTGACAACTGTATACAATTGTATACAGAACATGTTATCTTTCCCACTGATGTTGATTTCTGCTGGGACTTAAGACCAAAAAGGGACCAGAAGCTAACTGCTTATTATGTTGCCCTGTTTGAAATCACCTCCCTTCTCATTTGAGAGGCTGCATTTAGTTGTTTACAAATGATTATCCCCAGGAAGTCAGAAGACTTCAGTTTCAGGATTGCCATTTTAATTCTTCATACCAAAACTTGTTAAAATAAAGCAAGTTACGTTCTGCCAACAAAGAAAACACTGTCTCCCCAAACAACTATGCTCTTTAACTCTCCAAAATATCCTCTATCATTTAGACTGCCCTGACATTCTTGTTGTATCTGCCAGACACTGATATATGGGTCTCAGCAACAACGTAACTAACAGAGCTCTCCAGAAACTTTTCTAAAATATGCCTCCTACTCACTGCCTCCTCCACTGAAATTCCTTCACTCTCCAAGTCGAACATACAAAGTTTCTCTTAATAGGATAAAATAGGTTTTATGAAAAGTTATCTAGAAAATATTTATAACAAAGTGAATTTAAAAGTGGCAAAGACTTTTTTTTTTAAACAAAGCTTTGAGGGATTTCTCAAAGCCTACCAATAAATACAAAAAAAAAAGGGGGGGGGGGTTAATTCTGAAACCCCTGGCTGGATGC
>JANHJO010001389.1:315819-327668 GCA_032468235.1 Pseudoxyrhopus heterurus | reverse complement strand
GGAGATGAGCACCGCCCCCTAGAGTCAGGAACGACTAGCACAGATGTGCGAGGGGAACCTTTACCTTTACCTTTAAGAGCATAAATGACTGTTGTCAATGTCTCTTGTTCCAGAAATAGTCATAACCGATACATCAGCCAAAAGTAAAAATCTCTCCTAGCCACAGCTTCCACCTGGTATTTCAGCAGGAGTTGGAAGTCTATGAGAAGCTGATTCTTCCTAGGGGATCCAAACCCCTTCAAGACCTAAGTAAGAACTCTCTTGATTGGTTTCTGAATTAACACTGGCTCTGCCTTGCTTGGAAGCATTTTGATATTCTCTAGATGGTTCCTCCCTCCCTTTCTACCGACCTACCTACCTACCTACCTACCTTCCACCAGTTTCCCTATATACAAAGGTGTTTCTAATAGAAAAAGGAGTTGGTATGTGATCTTATTGCCTTGTTTGGTCTAATGTCTCCCACTGTCCCAAAATGACAGGGTCTGACTTTTATCATCACCAGACTGTGTGGACACTTAGCTAACAACTGATAAAGGAAAACTATCTGGCCTCTGTATTTGGGATTGTAATGTTGGTTGTTGGGTGAAAGAATTATTCATAGTCAGAGCTATGTAATCGAATCAAAATGAATTCATGGAGCACACTCCCTATTTGCTCTTCACTGAATCAGCTCAACTTTTTCAGACTTCCATCACCATTGTTTTAAGGGTATAATCATTAAAGTTAAACTCTTAAAGGGGCAGTTCTGCCCATTCAAACACCTGAAAGAAAGTTTGACCGCTTCTACAGATAGCAGAGAGGTGGTGCGCTGATCTAAGATAATGTTCAATATTAATTTTGTGGGTTTTTAAATTTCCTTCAAAGGTTTTCGGATATATTGTCCAGGAAATAACTTCCATATTCTCTTTAAATGCTGCCTTACGGGTGAAAAAACTTCTCCTACACCAACATATTGCTATGTAATATTGTGGATTTTCTGAAAAGAACTCATCTGACATTTGACAGGTGACACATTGCAGGCAGCTCTAATTAATATTATTTAAGGCTAGCGAATGTGGCACTTTTAACACAGTGAACATATTGGACACGTCTCACAATGGATCATAGTCTCTTATTATGTCAATAAATGATGCAGTGATAGATACTTAACAGAGGAGTGAATCTCACTTGGTCATTTACATTTTCAGCCTCATAATCTGGAAGATGGATGAATGGACCATGATGAATATATATTGCTGCCAAACGATTACCTATGTACCTATCAGACCTGGATATCATAATCAGGTGCTTGTTGTGACAAGAACAAGCACCTGCTCCTAATATCCCAATGGGATGTTTATACAGGTAATCAGTTGGCTCCAGGCTAAAACAATTCAGGATTTTAAAACAGCAACATTGCAATAACATAAATATGACAAAAGGGTTTTCTCTCCTGCACTTCATCACAGTACAGTGTGTAGCAGTACAGGTAGCCCTCGACATACGTCCACAGTTGAGCCCAAAATTTCTGTTATTGAGACTTTTATTAAGTTTCCCCCCCTTTCTTGCCACAGTTGTTAAGTGAATCTGGCTTCCCCATTGATTTTGCTTGTCAAAAGGTTGCAATAGGTGATCACTTGACCCCTGGGACACTGCAATGGTCATAAATATGAGCCAGTTGCCAAGCATCTGAATTTTGATCACATGAGCATGGAGATGCTACAAAGGTTGTAAGTGTGAAAAATGGTCATAAGTCACTTTATTCAGTGCCTACGGGAGTGGGGCGGTATATAAATTTTGGCAAAATAAAATAAATAAATAAATAAAAACTTTGAATGGTCACTAAATGAACTCTTGTAAGTCGAGGACTATCTGTAATCTCTTTTTCTGTAGACCGTAATATATTTGCTACATATTTCTACCATAGCAGAATAAAAGGTTTCAATATGTCTCAGGCAAATTCTATTTTTAAATGTATTTTTTTAAAATAAATTATTTGTGTTTTTGTTAGCAGACCTCACCTACAGATTCCAGAAATAGTGTTTACTGGATCTTGAGTAGATGGTAACATGCCCCATATTATATATTCCAGTACTTATAACAGGAAATTTATATATGTACACTCTACCTAAAATATACTGAGGAGAAAAGAAATATTACACCAAACATTTAGGGGAGAAACACCATTTCTCATTATACCCTTGAAGGGACATTATTTTTGAAATGATTGGAGATTTTTTTCCCCCTCATGACTGAAGAACCTGCTTCTAATCTTCATCAGGTAGTGACACAGTTTCATATTTTACATCCAGCATTTCAGATAGCCATGCAATTTATTTTGAAATAAGCAACACCTTTTAACCGAAGAAATGACTTTTAATACATATTTTTTTAAAAAATGGAAATGTGTAATTCTGTTGGTTGCCTCATAACAATCTTTTCATAAATATATTCGAATAAATAAAAGCTTAAGGCTCAATTCCTGGCAATTGAGATCACTTGGGCCTTCAGTGACAATTAGGCCTCTAAGAATACAATATGTCTATGTTCTTTCTAGAGAAGTGCAACCCATTTTAGAATAGACAGACTCTCCAATTTCTGTGCCTGTCAAGGTAAATTTGATCTGTTTTACTGCCCAGTTCTGCTAAGGCAGTAATCTATCAGGGGAAAGTTATACTCACTTTTGAAAACATATGAGCTTGCCAGGATCTTCAGTTTTTCCTTCCACAAGAAAAAGAAAAAAAAGAAAACAATTGAAAAACCAAACCAATAATCAAACAGCGTGTGTTTTTGGAGAGACTGCATCTTCTTTGCAACATTGCTAGAAAAAGAAAAGAAAAAAGCAATGCCTTGACCGTCTCATACATTGTCAACAATGAGTTGGATTTCTTTTGTGGATATCAGATGAATAATAGCAAGAATAGAGTTTGGGCTAATCTTTGCTCCAGTTACAGGAATAAAAGTCAGCTAGAAATGAAAAGCCCTATTCTAAGGGACCTGCTAAGAATGAAAATTCTCCTTCCATAAAGGAACGATGGAGAAATAAGAAGATACTTGACCTGTGTTTGCTTTCTAACGCTTGGGTCATCTAAGACCTTTATTCCTAAATGTCATTCCTTTATTTCTAGACATTATAGAAAAGTTATGCCAGTTTTCCTCCTGTTTCCTAAAGCTATTGTATTATATGTAATATTATACAATCTAATGTGCTGATTAGATTAAATTATTATAATCTAATGTGCTGGTCTCATTCCCATCTTTGCTTCCCGTCTGAAGCAAAGATATTTCCTTCATTGGCAGTTAATCCTTTATGATCGATGGTACTTATTTGTCAGTAAGCATGTCTTCATAATTCAAAGGAACTGGTACCTATTTATTTATATTTAATTGTCCTCACTGTCAGGAAATTTCTCCTTAATTCCTGGTTACTTCTCTCCTCAGTGTGGCCCAAAACAACTGCACAAAAGCCTGGCTATTAGCAACCTTCAGTGACCAGCTCAGGTCAGGCCGGGCCCTCAACCCAAACAGGACGGGGGCAGATTTCCAGCCGGGCAAAGGCCTAAATCAGGAGTGTCTAACCTTGGCCCCTTTAAGACTTGTGGACTTCAACTCCCAAAATTCCCCAGCCAGCTATGAGTTAGGGTTAGGGTTACCTGAGGAATTCTGGGAATTGAAGTCCACAAGTCTATGCTTATTTAGGGATATTATGATATATATGTGTGGCCTATGGTTGTGTTATACTAATCATCTATCCTCTAGTCAAATGTCCTTATCAGTGGTCAACCAACTCAGTGGTCTGTGTGAACCAACTCAAAATTTCTCTTTTGGGGAATATAGGGGGCCTTCCTATTTTCCCTAGTATATATATATCATATAGCATGAATCCTTGCTCCAAACACATATCAGTAAGATCATATCAGCTTGCTTCCTGCTGCTCAGACAGGCATAATTGGATGCAGAAGAGGAAAAGGAGAACCTTTTGAAGTTCCAAACCTTAACTCACACCCAAAATGACAACTCCCATTCACTTGGGCTGCATCTTCTTGCATTGTCTTCCAACAATTTCCTCCTCCTCCTCCTCCTCCTCCTCCTCCTCCTCCTCCTCCGTATACATGTCACCTCAATATGATACATAGGGCAAGGATTACCACCATCTTTACTCCACTCAGATGATCAAGCCACAGATTGAAATGGCTATGAAAAGAAGGACCCACTCACATCTATTACATGCTGTGTTTCTCATCCTTTGGATGGGTGGACTTCAGCTCTTGGAATTCCCCATCTCATCTTAAAGGTTGAGAAATACCATTGTACACCAGCAGTCTCCAACCTTTCTGGTTTTGTGGATGTATTTATAACGGTATTTATGACAGTGGCATTGTTCCAGGGTCATGGGATCACCATTTGCAACCTTCTCACAAGCAAAGTCAATGGGGAAACCAGATTCACTTAACAACAGTAATGATAACTTAATAGTGATTCAATTAACAACTGTGGCAAGAAAGAGGGGCCAAACTCACTTAACAACTGTTTTGCTTTGCAACAGAAATTTTGGTCTCAGTTGTAATCATAAGTCATGGACTACCTGTAATAAGAATCTGAGTTCCTGTCACCTATTAATTTTTTTAAAACTGTGCTGTTTTTGTTGTTGTTATTTTTTGCTGTTGTTTTACTGCTTGTATGTTGCTCAGAGACACAATTGTCCATGTAGGGCAGCCATATAAATTCCACACATAAATATTTTAAAGATTAAACATCCTGCCTACAATGCCTAGCCTTATTGGAAAGTGGCTATTTTTCAGGAGCTTGCTGTGCCTGCTGTTCTTCAAGAACGGTGGCTGCTTGATTTGTGCTTAATTTCTTGAAGTGTCCTTCCCCAACTTCAAGAGCATTGTTATTGTTATAAACTCATGCAATGTGAATTGGGATACTTTGAAAAATGCTGTCCTGACTTTCTCAGACTCTGGGCCAACCGATATAAAATTTGCTTTAGTCATTATCAGCGTGACTTCAATGTTGATATCACCTCTGGGGAGATGGATTATTGCTATGCTTTATTTGAACTTTAATGGGATTCAAGTTTCCTCTATATACAAATTGCTGAAAAGAAGCTTTGTCTTAGTCTGATATATATATCAGCTTTGTCTTAGTCTGATTGATATATATATATATATACTGTATATATATATAATTTTTGATCAGCTGAGGAGCTAATTGTAGTTCTGTCTAACTGAGTCTTTTCTTATTTTATCTGAATCAAGAGATTCATTGATGGAATTCTGCAGCATGTTGGAAGTTCAGGAACAGAAGGTTATGGTGGTTAGGAAAAGTGGAGCTGGAGAGAAAGGGATCCGTTTAATTAGGAAAATGCATTTGGTTTGTGAAAATAAGAGTTGGGATTTAGGAAGAAAATTAAGGACCTGGTTACCTGTCCAATGAGGCTCAGATAAATCTTTGAGCAACAGCAGCTGACAAAATCATCTTGGTAAACTTTGAAAGGTATCTGAAGAAAACTTCTCAAGTAGGAGTAACAAAGGGATGAATTATACCAGCAACAATTCAATATTTCAATCAAATGTAGCCTCACAGTGCCAACATCCATAATTATTTGCTTTATGCATTTCCTCCAGAGATGTATAGCCATCTATAATCCATTTTGGTGTAGTATCTGGCTTTACACTGTAGCCAGACTGGTAATAAAGTAAGTTTCAAAAGATTTGTCTGTCACTTCGTAATTTTTTAAAAGTGTAACCCCTACTCCATATGGCAAATTTTAAAAGGGAAATGAAACACAAACCAAACTTCATTTCTGGCTAAAGGGAGGCCTGCCCTCATTCCCTCCCAATTAAATTTCTGACTGAATTCTTTTATATGATTAATCTTTCTAAGGCAGTTTCTGCAGAACTATTCCTCCTGCTCAGAGAAAAGGAAATGCACATATATGCTCAGTGTTAGCAGCAAACTGATCTATATATTAGGCACAAGCACAAAAATTCCTCATCGATTGCTAGAAGCTATGTGTCCAGACCACAGACTGAGTAACCTTTTGTTTGGTAAGCATCTTTTCTTATTTGGGTCAATTCTAATGATCTTTTCTATTTAATTGTTAATGTGATTCATTTTAGATCTCAGCTAAAAGTTCCCACCTGAGAACTTTTAGTATGAATTTCTTTTGTGGGAATTGCAGTTCTGACCTTCCCATTGGCCAAATGCTCTCTAAACATTCCCCACAAAGACATAACTTTATTCTGAAATCGGGTGGGAAATGATGGCTGGAAGATGACCAGTTTTGTTTTGTTTTGTTTTTTGAAAATGGCCATTACTGTTGCCAAAATTACCTAGTCAATTCTCCTCAAACAAGAAGTCCATTTTTCGTCCACATGAGCCTCTCCCTACACAAACATTCATGTTTTCAACTGAAGTGTAAATTTTATCAAAACCTTCATATAACTCACTGTCTCCAATCCTCCCTTTTTAAAGGAGGTCATTGAGAAAATGGCAAGGGAAGCAACATGGAGGGCACCATGAAATGGATAATCAGGGTTTCTTTCAGACAGGGTTCAGGCATGGACATGGGCTAGAAACAGCACTGATTACTCTGATTGGCTTTAGTTGGGAGTTGGATGGTAACACTGAAATCTTTCTGTCCTTTTTGATCTCTCAGTAGCTTTTGAAATTACCAGACACGGTCTCCTTCTGGATCATCTACATTATATTTTAGTGTATTGTCTGTCTTCCCACTGCTTTACAATATTTACATGAAGCCATGGGCTGTGGAGGACCTGATCTTAGAAACCAGGAAGGAATAAATATTAATAAACTGTTAAAATGGAACTTTAATCAAACTTTAGTCAATTTTGTTATGCTGATTAATAAAGATTTGATTTGATAAGTCAATACTGAGAAAGAGGGAAGAAACTCAAAATAATACCACCTTGAATTTGTTTCATTTAAAATGGGGCAGGGAGAATGTGGACAAACAATCAAGACTGATCTCAACCCTTTGAGGTAAAGTCAAGGAACAGCTATGGCCGGGATTCTAGCAATGGTCTTTATTATAATGGAATAGAAAAACATAATCTTGAAAACCTGTCCAACATAATATAATTTGTAGTATGTTTCTGGGAGAGTGGACACCAGGGAAGGATTAATGGATACATTTTAGTGATTTTATGTGGTTGCTTTATTGATCTACAGTATATTGTCAGGTGAAAGCAACCAAGCACTCATGAAGGGTCTCAAAAGTGGTTTTATTGCTTGTCAAATATGTTACAAGAACTTTGCCAGACTGACTGCATTCACTTGCAAACAGCAAGATAAGGGTTCAAGGATTCTGGGGGATGTCCAGCCTGTTCCACTTGTTGCTTCCAATGACTCAGAGCGACCCCACCCCTCGACTTCCCTCCAATCCAGCTGGAGATGCCAACACAATATGAAGATATTGTAAACCGCCAGATATCCTTGTAGAGTTGGCAGTAGAGAAATGCCATAATTAGAAGTAAAATATAAATAATAACAGTATATGAAAAGGGGAAATATGGGTGGTTTGTGGTGAAAATTTGTAAGAATGAGACTAACAGTGAAAAGGCTTAGCCTTCCCTACCGGTAAGTCAGTATTTATAATTTATTTATTTATTCATTAAATTTATTGGCTGTCCATCTTACCACAGGGAAACTCTGGGCAGTTTACAATATTAAAACAATTAAACTATAGAAATACATATGGAAATACAAAAAATACAAAATATAATGCACAGACATAGCTAAAAGACGGAGAGGGAAAGAGCAGGATGAGCAAGCCGGGAGGTGGGATCTGTTATTAATCTATCAACCACCCCACCAATGTCAAGACCCTCCTTTAGCACCCCAAGCCAACTGGCAGAGCCAGGTTTTTACGCTCTTGCAGAAGATCAAGAGGATTGGAGG
Organism: Pseudoxyrhopus heterurus; assembly: GCA_032468235.1. Classification (NCBI taxonomy): domain Eukaryota; kingdom Metazoa; phylum Chordata; class Lepidosauria; order Squamata; genus Pseudoxyrhopus; species Pseudoxyrhopus heterurus. The sequence continues at coordinate 319,763 of JANHJO010001389.1, read as the reverse complement.
TTGGAGATGACTTCAATCAGGGGAGAAGATGTTAAAGACAGGAGCAATGGCAGAGAAGGCCCTTCTCTTGGACCCACCGGCTGGAATACCTGTGATGTCTCCCTTGGATGACTCCTCTGACTTTTCCTCGGTAGCCTGCTTGAGGGAGGATGAGCTCATTCCTGGCACATCAGGAATGGGGTTAATTACTGACCTTGAACTGCCAGCAGAAAGAGAATTACAGGCTTCAGCTGGAAAAAACTTGCATGTCAGTGAAGAGGAGGGGGAAGAGCTGTCTTCCATGGTGGATCTCAGAGCACTCAGGGCAGAGAAATGGAGGTCTGCCAGGTTACTTGGGAGAAGGCTTCATCCCTCTTGATGGGCTGCACCAGGAAGCTATTTAGCACAGCAGGCAGAAGGAGGTGTTGCTGGGATCAATGTGTGTGATTCATGGCTGTGTGTTTGTTCGTGCTTCCTGCTGGACTTTTGAATTTCTCCTGACAAATGAGTTCTCATAGAGGTACTTTCAGTTTTGCCTGGTGACTTTAATTTGGTTTAGTGGACTTACTTGCTGGAGCACCTTTGTATTTGTTTTATGGACTATTGGCCATTGCCTGGTGGACTAATCTTGGCTTGCTTGTGGATGGCTTTATTTGCGACAGTTCTGAGGCCAAGTGACAAGAACTGCTGGGGAACACCAATAAAACTCTCTATAAACCACACTGATGTGAGTGGGGCAGCACAATACCCTGGTTGATGTGGCCTGCAGCAAGCCTCCTCTGCCAGCATGGGTAAAGCCGGCCAGTCCCAGTGGGATGAAATTGTCCCTCAAGTAGGCCGGACTCATGTGATGAAGGGCTTTAAAAGTGATTACCAACACCTTAAATTGCACCCAGAAGCAAACCAGCAGCCACCGCAGTTTGAAGAGCAGTGGTGCTATATGAGCTACCTTTGCAGCCCCAAGAACTGCCTGTGCTTCTGTACTCTACTATTATAACAGAAACCAATACTTATGACCCTTCCAAATATTTTACGTGGGTCTCACAGCTCCCATCCAACTTGCTACCTAATCTGTACTTCTTGTAAAACAGTTTGGAATATACCACCAAATGTTGGGAACAAGCTCAGCTGCATAATACGAGACAAAGATTAAACCTATACTGTCCCTGTGAGTCAAAGGTCCCATTTTTGGCCCTTTGTATGTTAGCCCTGCCCACTTTCCTATCCTAACCCCTCCTACTTCTGGCTGCCCAGTTTTGACCATAGATATGAACACTGAATACAGTTGCTGTTCCCTGATTAAAATAAACAAAGCATCCTCTTTCTTACATAAAAACCAGTGGAGGAAAATCTTATTCATGCTTCAGAAAATGTTCTTTAGATCCCAAAATGTGTTTCTTCACCCAAAATTTATGGAGGCTAAGGGCAGTGTATGGCCAGACTTGTTTTGAGATAACTCCCAGGCCTCTGAGCTGTAAAATTTATACTGTCTTCTGCTGTATGCTTAGGCTATAATTTCTTTAATCCAATGGTAATATATCAGCGAGTCAAGAGCAAGCTCCTACTACTATCTGCAATCAAAATACATTATACGAGACTGTTCTATTTTGTAGTTTTACATCTTATTTCAGTGAGCCTTGTTTTCAGGAAAATAACACTCATTATGGCTCTTAAAGCAACATGGATCCAAAGGCAAGGGTACTTTAGCAAAGCTGTTACTGATAACATGGAGGGTGCTTTGTTTGTTTTATCTCAGCATTTTACCTCAGAATGTTATCTCAGAATATTTTTACCTCAGAATTTTTATGTTAAAAAAAGGGGAAAGTTGGGTGATGCTTCAGAATATAATCAACAGAGAACCACACAAATATAACTTTCAAGGTAGGCTTTGAAATAATCTTTGGTTAAAAGATTGGGGTGGGGGAACAGTTAAAGATCTTGGATCACATGTGATAAACACATTCCAAGTGAATCTAAATTCAGGTCTTCTGAGCATGAACTGCAACCCAGATGTTCTCCAATGAAAGACAATCCCTGGACTCTTGCTTGGAATATTAGTTGAACGATTAACCTCCATGAAGATTTTTGCCTTACATTCCACACCCATTCATAAATTGCCAGCACATTTTTTGATATATGAATGTAGAATTAGAATTGCTAGTTAAAATTAAATTGTGTTGAAGGTTCGTCTGAGATTAAAATAGTAAGAACTCTATTCCGTTGCCAACATTACATGAAAAGCAAAATATCATCAGAGTGGAACAAGGAAGGTTTATTTGTGGGTGCCAAGTGTCTAGCTACAAGCACATGTGCTTGGCACCTGAGGCTATCAACCTGAGTGCCAGCATATTTACCAAACACAGTGTAACTGAAAAATATTCTGAATAAAAGGGGGTATGGGTGAGGGTGAGAGAAAGCTATATATAATCACAGACACTCACCCAAGAATGGTTAGCTTTATGCATGATATAGATTACCAGTTGCTGATAATACTGATAAAAATGTGTTTTTCATTATGCTGTTGACTATATCAGGTTTGCTCCCATTTCAGAGATCGGGAGAAGAGAGGGACCAGCTGTAAATCCATACAGTTTAGAAAGCTGACAAAGGAACACACATCAAGCTAAGTAATGAAACAATGCAACTATCTAAAATGTACATAACACTTGTCATGTAGCTACTTAATTGGCTATTTGAGCACTTATGAAAATAGTGTGTCTCATTGGTTCTTTCTTTGTAATTGCAGTTCTTTATTCTCGGAAGTAATATAGGCAAGTTCAGCTTTACCAGAAAACACACAAATAGGAATGGATTTGAGAAAGTTGTATGCAGCAAATATAATCACGTAGTAGAATATTTTTTTTCTATCTGTCTTGGAAAAATATCTTCCTATATTCTCAATGCTATGAGAACTTGGGGGAGGGGAAACAAAATTATTGGTAGTATTGGTTCATCCTACTTTTAATTCTTTTTAGTCTGAAACTGGCAGGAAAGACCATCATCTTGATTTACATTTGCTTACAATGTAAAGTTCTTTTCATTATACAGTGTATCACTTATTTATCAATATAACAAATTGATACTTTTTTCATCATAGCCAAACCAACGACTATATCATACAGTGTTGGAAATCAAATTTGTATCTGATTTTTTTTTGTAGTGTCTTCTTAATATATATCATTGCTTCAACTGATTAGAGAATATTCAAGGGAATTAATCAAAATTTGGTGATGATAATACATTTTCGTGTAACTTAAAGATATTATTACCTTTTAAAATGTATATATTTGTAGGTATGGCCTTTAGAATTTAAGCAATGTGTTATAGTAATGTAAACAATTCTTTTTATTTGAAATTTAATCCAATAAAGAAATGAAGAAAGATAGAATAGGAAATCTAGTGCTTTGAAACTTAATAACTTTCTGAAAAAACAAAATCTTCTATTGACATGGTTAAAGAGATTGAGCTCATAATGAGTAAGATGGGAGGACACCTGTGAATGACAAGGAGAAATTGGAAAGCTGAGTAAGGAATAGGGAATAGGCAGGTAAATTTCTCAGAGGATGAAAGAGAAAAATAAAAGAAGGAAATAGAAAGTGGGAGTAGGCTAGAGACAATTTTAGATGTTAGTTTTTCCAAAACAAGTGATGATAATTTGGAATATTTTGCTAGGTGTATTCCTCTCACCTGGACTTTGGAAAAAAGATACTTACAAAAACTTGCATAAGCTGTGTCATCTTGTTTGAAGTAGCAATGGATTAAAATTGATCAGAGTATGAATGCATCAGAGTAAAGCATTTTAAAGAATTAGGAAAGTTTTTAGGAAGAATGAACTTGCTGTCTTTGGAAGCAACAGTGGCACCCTTTTCAAGCTTTTAAGGCAGAACTTTGAACTTCCTTCCTTCCTTCCTTCCTTCCTTCCTTCCTTCCTTCCTTCCTTCCTTCCTTCCTTCCTTCCTTCCTTC
>JANHJO010001389.1:219403-232297 GCA_032468235.1 Pseudoxyrhopus heterurus | reverse complement strand
CAACCCTCTCTAAGCGGTTTACAATGTCAGCATATTGCCCCCAACAATCTGGGTTCTCATTTTACCGACCTCATAAGAATGGAAGGCTGAATCAACCTTGGAGCTGGTGGGATTCGATCAGCCAAACTGCTGATCTGCAGTACTTAACCACTGAGCCACTGCAGCTGCTTATAAGTTGTTATAACTTAATTATAAGTTCTTTGTCCTCATTCCTGTTGCACTTTGGTATGTATGCTCAGTCTGCATATGTATGCATGCATAAATTATCTTAATTAGGATATTATTTGAAAATTATAAGTTAATATGTGTAAATTAAAATAATAAAACATTGTAAAAAAAAAACTGAGCATTGACAGGGTTTGAAATAAGAGGTAGCTTGAGGCCATGAATGTAACTAAGAGGGCATTTAAAAATTATTAGCATTAGGCCCAGTAGAGCTATAGTGAAGGTACAGCTGCAGTTGTGATTCTTAGGGTAAGCTAGCAGCTCTGAAATTTTACTCTGGTGATTGCAGCTGTAAGCTGTGCTAATACTGATCTTTTTCTCTATCTGCTATGGATTCAGTCATAAAAATGTACTACTAATTCAGTGACAAAGACAGTGTTTACCTATAAAAAGAAGAAATGCAGTCTTTAGGAAGATTTTCAGATCACAGAACTTCAGGTGATTCTAAATGACACAAAGTGATACAGAAAACTCTAAGAATGTATGTTTAAGAATATACTAATGATACCTATTTCTAAACATGAGGGTAAAACTGATTTTGCTTTCATTCTAGTGACGATTTACCCAGTTTGCATTTCTCTAACCTGTATATGAATCCATAGCAAATGGAACAAAATACTACCTCAGGAGATTCAGATATGAAATATTTAAAGTTGATCTGCCAGTCAAACCGAACTTGCAAGACTGATGTCAGCCCTCCAAGTAAATCAGACAGGAGGCATTACTAGATGAGCCACATCTAGTTTATTGTAAGGCTATAATAACATAATCTTGCAAGTCTGAATCTTCCTACTGCCATTTTTAACTACTTAATTCATTAGGGCGGATCCTCCCTAAATTTCTTTCTGTGACCATTAAGCCATTGATTCTTGTCTCTCTTGTCTGATGGTTTCCTAGCAACATCTCTTCCTTTCATCCCAGAAAGTCATCCACACATTCCATTATATTTTCCTCCCCTTCAGACTCTTCCTGCCTTCCCGAGTGTCCAGGAGAAATAGGTTGTGGGTAGTCAGAATGAAATGTAGCTGTGTCGCTCCCCTCTACCTCACCAAGCATCCCATAAATCATCTCTGGTTGAGGTGGCAGCTGCCGCTCCCACAGGAATCTGCTGATCACCTGTATTTGTATCCCTAATGTGGAAGAAGATGATCCATTCCCCTCTACTCAGTTTCTTGGTATACTTGCAACTCTCTTCATCCTGTAGAACTGGGGTCAGCAACCTGCGGCTCTGGAGCCACATGTGGCTCTTTCATCCCTTTGCTGCGGCTCCCTGTTGCCAATTGGCTTCACAATTGATAGGGCTTTAGGTTAGGACAGGTAGAGAAAAAAGGATGCCACAATAAGAGGAGATTCTATGGTGGGGGAATCAGACTTCCGGCCGGCTCCAGAATTGAATGAGGGGCTTTCGGTTAGGACCTTTGTGGCTCTTAGAGTGTTTAAGGTTACTGATCGCTGCTGTAGAAGAACTTCTCCTGCTTCTCCAGTCAATGCTTGACACTGTAAGGCAAGTAATTTCCTAGGGTTTGTTGGGATATTGGTTGTAAAAATAGTGTGCCAATTGTGGTGTGTTGACATCCGTTGCTGCTTCCCTTGATTTTTTTTATGACACTGGGTACCCTTTCCGGTGTATTAAATTCTTGAGCCGCTTCCTCTGCATCTAGAGTCTAACACCACTTCCACCCTGTACTGTTCCTCCCCATGTCCCAGAATGAGACCTGGGGAGTGCTGTCTGTCAATGTAACCTACAGAGGAGATATATATTTTTTTTCACAAGCAGACTGGTTGATGGACTATAGGGTAAACTTTCACTGATGTTGGCAACCGCTGTATTGATTTGGTTAGTAATTGGGAAGAGGCCAATAAATATGTCCTGTTTCATGGAAGGCTTTGCTGAATTTAAAAGTGTGGTAAAAAGCTATGTAAGCACGGGCTATTGATGTTTCTTCTTCCAGTTTTAAAATCATGCTCATCTTCTTCCAATCCACTTTCCTTTAATATATGTTAAGATGTTGGTTGAATAAATAAGGGGATAGTCTACAGCCTTGTCACACTCCTTTGACAGTTTGGATTCAGTCTGTTTCTCCATATTCTGTCTGTATTTTGGATTCCTGACTTCTATATAGTATATGTTTCTTGTGACGACAATGAGCTGTCTTTGGATTCCTATTTTTCTGAGCATGTTCAACAGCTTGATATGGTCAACAATCAAAGGTCTTTCTATAATCAAAGAAGCACATACCAACTAATTTTCTGTATTCTCGGGCTTTCTCAGCAGTCCAGTTTGCATCAGCAATAATGTCTTGTGTTCTTTAGCTTCTTCAAAAGCCAACTTGAATGTACGGCATGTCTTTTCCCCATGTAGAGCCGTGTTCTGCATTAGATGACTCTAAGCATTGTTTTGTTAGGATGTGAAATTAATGCTATTGTATGGTAGCTTGCACACTGTTAAGTTTTATTTTGGGGATATTAGAATTCAGGTTGATCTCTGTATTGTTCTCCAAATTTTCTGACAGAGCTTGGTTAGAACTTGACTGATTCTTCTGTTGTTGCTTGCCATATTTCAGTGGACATTATATCAGTTTCTGCAACCTCCCAACTTGGTAATGTTTGGAGTGCTAATTTAATTTCATTTTCTAATGCTACAGGTACTTGTAAGTAGGGCATATCTTCTAAGATATCTTGGATGTTAATATCTCTACTGTACAGTATTCCAGTATACTCCTTCCATCTTAATTTGATCTCCTTTGAATTTGTTTCTTTCTGCCTGAGTTTGAAAGACTTTCCTTCATTTTTCATGTCTGTTTCCATCAATGCCCTTACAGATGTTGTAATATCATGAAAATAATTTTATTAAGAATTAAAAATGAAAACTAAAAACAAATACAAACTATGAAAGATAGAAACATACAAAAAGATAAGGGAAAGAAAAAGGAAGGAAGGAAGGAAGGAAGGAAGGAAGGAAGGAAGGAAGGAAGGAAGGAAGGAAGGAAGGAAGGAAGGAAGGAATCTTCCCAATCAACAAATGACTCTTGAGTCAAAGACACCACAGGAACAAAGATTATAATCAAAATAAGGAAAGCAACATTGCACTGTAAACTTGATCCCATTCATGCACACAGTCAAAGACACATAACCAAGAATGGGAGAAACTTGTGTCACAATGATGAATATTTATTTCATAATTTGCCTCAGCCTTGATACCTCTAGTCAAAGCTGCTCATGTTCCTCATTCAATAGGCAGGTTAAAAAACAAAACAAAAACAAAAAACCATAATAACAATAATAGCAATAATTCAAACAAGAAGAAGACAGCACATATGAGAAACTCTCAAAATCAATAGTTACCCTCTACAAGGAAGGAAGGAATCCTACTGACCAGGCTCCAGAGAAATTCCAAAGTGGATCAGAACTCTATTTAAAAATAGTGACCACACTAAGCAAAACTCCAAGGAACTAAAAAGTTTTAATTTCTTGTGATTATCAAAACTCTTTTTCCCACTTCAATACAATTAGAAAAGATTTTCCTATGAAGACAGTCTAGCTCAATATATAATTAAATTGGAATGTGGCATAAATACAATAAAATGAATTCTTCACTCGCAAACAAAATAAAAGAAAGCAGAGATCAGGAGGCTTGGTTACACAGGCAGACAAACAGTAATGAAAACTCAAGGCCACAAGATGAGGGGAAAATCAAATAATTGCATAGGTCATCGATTTTAATACAAAGCTGGACTTTCTGCTTGGCCCATCATCATCACAACAGAACCACCTATTGCTTCTTAAATGGGGAAAAGATGACCTCATCCTCATCCTCGTCTGAGGCCATCAGACATGAACCTCCTACTCATGTTTTCTAGCTTTGACTCAAATGTTCTGTTTTTCAACCTCAACCATCTCAACTTTTGTAGTAGTGAGGCTTCAGGACTTCATTTCAATCTACTTGTAGCTGCATCTGATATTGGCTGCAGAGCCTGGCATTCCCCTTTTCTTAGGTGACTGATCACAGTCCAGTAAAGCTATTTTGTTGGACCTGGGGGTGGGTAGGGGCAGCTGCTATAGTCTCTGCAATTGATCCATTATCAAGTCAATGAACAATCCTCATCCCTCATGCTTTGTTCCCTCTAGGGCCTGATAATTTCAGCTTGGACTATGGGCTGCCATCGTTTCCAATTTAAAAAATAATAATCCTGCACTCAATCCAGTGATGACCCATTAAATCAATAAATTGTCCTTACCTCTAGAAATTCATGCTTCATCCAACACTTAAATCTCCCATGGGATACCCTACCAGTTTCTGCCCAGGCTGAGTAAAGCACACTCCTCATGCTAACCCAACCCCTGCTCACTTCTTTAAGTTGCATCATAGAGGCATAGCTACTTTGGTCTATAAAGTTGGACTGTTAGTTTTTTGTTATAGCAATAGCAATAGACATATATACCGCCCCATTGTGTTTTACAGCATTTTTTGGGCAGTTCACAGAGTCAGCATATTGCCTCCAACAATCTGGGTTCTCATTTTACCAACCTCAGAAGGACGAAAGGTTGAGTCCCATCAGGATCAAACTCCTGGCTGAGGGCAGAGTTGATCTGCAATACTGCATTCTAACCACTGCACCACAAGCGTTCTTTATTTTCATTTTCTGCAAATTATCATTATCATTTTCTGCAAATCTCAGAAGGTAGGAACAGCTTGTGCACCTTTTCTTTTGAATATTGTAGCATTAGAGCAACAATACTACAATTGGGAGGGAAGGGGTTAAGAAACATTCTGTTTTAGTATCAAAAGAGAAAATATGGGAGTGGGATGGGACAAAGATATCAGGGAAAACATCAGGGAAAGGGAAAGATCATGGACTAGAGAGGAAGGAACAATTCCTAAATGGTAAAGACTGGTCAACACAGAAGCCAACCAATAAGGCTTGCCCCCTAACCCAGATAGGAAGGGCAAGAAGTAGGGAAACAACCAATCAATTCTTGCAATGACTATAGTCTGGATGGAGCATTGACTCCATCCTATTGTCAATCCATTACAATCCAACTGGAATTTCTGAAGTTGGCTTAAGAAACTGAAGGCAGCAGCAAACAGCTTAGGCTGCAGTGTGGAATTGCTTTGTGGGAAATTCAGGAATAAGGAGAGGGATAAACATTGCAATATTTTCCTTTGGAGAATGGTGGTGGATCATGGAAAACTGGATTGTGGTGAAATTTGGAACTGAGTTGAGGGGAGGAGCAAAAAGCTGGTTAGCCTTGAGTTGCTGATGGGGAAGAAATGGGTGAGAGGAGTTCCTCCCTAAAACTTCACAGTGTTTAGTGTTGTGTAGAAAGTGTTTTAGTCTGGTGAAATTCCTGTCTATAGCCAAATAGCAATAAACATACTATACTGATCAACTATTTGTGTCGTTTCTGGTTCCTTGACATGATATGGATGTTTACTTATTCAGTATTGTACTAATTGCTTTTTGTTTATTAAATTGTACTATTATACTGTTATTAGGGCTAACAGTTATATGTATATATTACTGTGTGGTGGACATTTTCTGTTTGATGTTGTGTAAACCACCATAAGTAAAGCTTTGGTGACTTCTGCTGTTGATGATTATGCAGTTTCAAATTTGTGATTTCAGAACCTATGGATTGAAGCTACTGTAGAATGTAATACTCTTCCACATGCTACGTTTCATTTTATTCAGCATGGCTTATTTCAATGCATTTGTACAGGATGTTGCTGGAAATTATGAAGTGTTCTGGCAGAATACTGAACTAAATGGAGGTTTCAGTTTGCTGTCCTTGCTATATATAAAGAATGCAGCCTTAAATATGGAAGCAAACCACAGGGTGCAAAATCCACCAGCAGTGCAAATAGCAACAAATGGGACTGTAGAAAAGTTTTAAGTACTCTTTACACTGGTTTCTTAGCAGAGTCATTTCAGACACCTCAAGAGGCTATAGGTAGAGATGATTTATAGGTGGTAAGCTTCAATTTGGGAGGCCATCAGCACCTTCTTTGATCTGGACTTGTACAGATTTGTTTCCTATGTACTCAGTGAGTAATGAGTGATTTGCTATTGATTTGTCCACAGGCAGAAGAAAAGTGGATTGGTACTGTAACTCCAAAGCGAATGGGAACTTTGGATGCACATGGTAAAAGAAAGCAAAACCACCAAGAGGGAAACATTTACAGCTTTTCTAATCTATTTTAATTCTTGTTCTCAATTTCCTCCCCCAGCAACATGATTCAGGGGAAAGCTTTTAAGAATTTCAAACTCTACAAAGTATCCATCTAGTAGTTCTTTTTGCGTGTTTTACGTGCCAATCAATTGGAGCAGCAGACTGAAATATATATAAGGACTCATTCATCCAGAATACTAATTTGTTTAAAATTTAACCATATAAATCCTTGTATAAGAGGCTATTTCAATATAATCATATCAACCAAATGCTCATTTTGGAGAGAGAAAGGTGAAGAGATTGCCACAACCCGAAAGGATCAGTTCTCAGATAACACAACATTCCCTAAAAATATACTTCTTCTTTTGATGTGATGCTAACTTTGACCTGAACTCATTGTAAGGGTTAAGACGGAAAATTCCCATCCATTCCTAAGTTATACTTAATACAGCCTGACCCTGTTTAATAAAACCTTTCAAACAATTTCCACCAACTTGGATTACCATTACCTTTTACATCACCAAGTAATTACATATAGCTCCATGTTTACTGTTATAAAACTCTATTTGTATATATCAGTTGTGCCACATAGCTGTCATGGCTTCATCAGATCCCAGTTCGGAGGAGGAGTTGGGACCGGGACCATCTGATGGGGAGGGCATAATCCCTTCCAAATGAGTGGAGACTCCAGGGACTGAGGACAAGGCACACTCAGGGCCATCTGATAGTGTGTGGGGGCAGCTGACCAGACGGAGAGCTGTCTGCAGGAATGGAGTAGCTGCAGAGAGCCAGTAGAGATGACAGGCTCCAGACCACCTCTGACAAGGAACAGCTGCCTCTCCCACACGATCTGCGAGCAAGGGGAGCAGAGCATGGGAAGGCACAGAGGAGGTCAGCAAGGCTGCTTACAAGGAAGCAGCCCTGCTCCCTCCTCAGGAGGAACAGCTGGGGAAGTCAGGAAGTGATGTAACCCAATGCTGAAAGAAGGTGTGTTTGTGAGGGAACATCTTCTTGTTTTGATGTGCACCTCCCTGGCTTTCCTGTATCCTGTTTCTTAAACTTTGGACTATGGTTTTGGACTCTGAACCTCAGACTTCGCTTGTGGACTTTGGACTTGGCTCTTGGACTTCAGACTCTTGGACTGTGCTTTGGTTGTTGGAACTCTGGACTTGTGGATATTGTTGCTTCCCTCTTTGCCTTGTGGGACAGCTAAGACTTCACAGATTTAACAGATTAACAGAGTTGTAAGGGACCTTGTAGGTCATTTAGTCCAACCCCCTGCCCAAGCAGGAGACCCTACACCGTTTCTGACAAATGGCAGTCCAATCTTTTGAAAGTCTCAAGTGATGAAGCTCCCACAACTTCCAAAGGCAAGCTATTCCATTGGTTGATTGTTCTCTTAGTTTGTGGAGCCAGGGAATCCAGACCGAGGGAAAACTGAGGGCTGGGGCAACGCTTCACTAGCACCATTGGTGGGTCATTTGACACTGTGATAAGTGAGCAATAGACAGACCTTAGTTAATCTCTGCCTTGCGAGTGTGACTTGGGTCAGAACACATATGTATTAGAACAGTAGGCAATGAAAATTAGATCAGTTAAAATGAAAATACCCTGCCACATGTGAAGTTTATAGGGTATGCACTTATACTCATCTGTTGTTACAAACAGCCAATCTACTTGAACTTAATGCTTTGTGTGCATCAGAGACCACATCTAGATAAGCAAGTTACAACATCCTGAAATAAGTTCTAGGCTTCTGAATTCTTATTATGTAATCATTGTTGAACTTTTGAGCTGATTTCTTTCTGGCTGGATTTTTTGTTTACTTTTTCATTTTGGTTTTAAACCCTGTCACCCAGTCTCCCTGTTGGAAGGAGCTGTTGCCTCATCACTCTGTTTAGCACCTCAAGCTTCAAGTCCTTCAATGTAAAATCTGACCTGACAGCTTTCCAGCTTCTACTCAGTAGCCCAGACAAGACTTGGAGTGAAGTTGACAAGTGTTTTGACAGTCTTTCTCTTGTCTTCATGGCTAGTGACTAGGAATGTATAGAATCAGACTACTGTTTGTTTTTATTTCTGTCTCTTTTGTGTGTAATAGGGTAAAAAAAACTCTTTATTGCTTCAAGACTTGCAGCATCTTAGGGCAGGACAGTAACTTTTCTTCCTTATTCTCAGCATTTCAGGTCAGTAAAGCTGAAGATACAGATGGATTACCTTCAAATATTTCTGACATCTAGGCAGTGGGCATAGGGAAGTGGTGAGATTGCATTACCCACAGCTCATTTTCCAACATTCATCATTAAATATATGAAAAGGATGGGACAATTAACCAAGTAAAACAAGCAGCCAAGTTCTATCACTTGGCTGAATATACTTGACAGTCTATTGTTCACCAGGCAAGACATTTCGAAGCTAAACTATAAAGATCATGCTGAGTTAATATGACACATTGATGTGGAACGTGTCAACTAGCTTAAATCAACTCCTTCTGACATCATATGAGTGTATTTTGAACCTCAACTGAGCAGTAACATTAAGACAAGGCTAAATGTCCTAAAAATCTTCACTAAGAAGCAGTGCTAGATAAAAGACAGTTAATTATTTTCACAGATATTTATGACCTCAAAGTGTCTAAATAAAATGTAGCTTTTAAACTCTTATCCAAGTAAGCTCAATGATTTTAACTGGTCTTTTTTACTTTGTATTGATAATCTATAAAGAAAAACATACATAAGCACAATTTGTCTTACCATGGGCAATACCACAGATGTAATTTCTAAATGGAAATAACACCTTGCAAACTAATGATAAACTCACTTTTTGCAGGCAGAGTCACCTTGAGAGAGAGAGAAAGAGAGAAAGAGAGAGAGACAGAAGGAGACAGAAATGTTCCAGAAATGAGAACTAGGGTAGTACACCAGATTGGAAAAGTTAAAAATGAAACATGTACATGATTCTGCCCACAACAATTGTCAGTACCTCTGAAAATCTGATGTCTTCTCTTTGAGTTTCAAGTGAGCCCAGAAAAAAACATGACTTCTTGGAGTTGCCAATAGGTAGAATGTGATCACCCCTATATGTTCCCCATCATTTTCCCCTTTCAAATCCAAATCACTTCAAATTCAGTTTCTAGCCCTACGAACCCCATTTGAAAGAGCACAAGAGCTATGTATCTTTACAAACTAAGATACATAGCAAAGAAGAGATTCCACCATTATAAGCCCCAAAATGTAATAGCTGATAGAAAGTAGACTTTCTTGAATGACAGGTTTTGGCGTGCATTATCATACAATTCCCATATCATTTACACTTCTCAATCCAGTTTGAGTACAGCAAGTTTTTAAAACAATGCTATAGATATACTGGGAGCTTGGTTTAGCTACCAAAATCTTCTGAGTGCAATTTGAAATCCTGGTTTTAGCACACAAAGCTTTACATGGCTTGGCTCCAGCCACCTTCATTTGTTGCAGCTGTTATGTTAAGTCAGGTTAATGCTTATCCTACTGCATTCTGGATCTTAGCAAACATGGTGCTTTTCCAGACTGTATTTGCGGGATGCTGGCTGAGCTATTGCCTTGTTGTAAAGTCATTTTGAGTTTTGCATATTTTTGCTGTTATAAACCTTCAGGAGTCCATGAGGCTATACTGCTAGCAAAATCATATCAGACATGCACACTTTCATACCAAAGCTGGAATGCCACCAATACTTCTGGATTGCCCTTTAGTTCTGCCAGGGCTGGGTAATATTACTCTCCATACAGTATGCCAATGATCTCCACTTCTGATCCCCAGGATCCACCACTGCCAGTGGTAATGGAATAACAAGAGATAGCAGTAGTTGTTATATTTTAATGACAGATATGCAATGTTTCCTGTCCTGTGAGTGCTCACAGATGGAATATAAAGGATGTGAGAAGGGACTCAACTTTTATGTAAGTAGAAACATGACACAAAGAACCCAATGCTAGTATTTCTTTCTACAGATAAGAAAATGAAATAAAGAATTGGGTCTTTCTGATGCTTTTTGCAGAATTAGGACCTCAGTTGAACAACTCCACTCTGGGTAGGGTGAAAAGAGAAGACAGCAATTGATATTTCATAGGTTCTGCCTATGGGATGAGAGTCTGCTTTTGTTCTGTGAACTTCATGCATATCTACCAACCTAGGAAAACAACATAGGAAGCTTTGGTTGTACATGTTCTTTATGAAAAGAAAAGTACAATTATAAACATACCAACCTTTAGAAATGAAAATACATGGGGATTTTCAAGCCATCATTGTTTGCCTTGTTGGCTCTTAATTATGATATGTATTTTGCATTGGACATAGAAGAAAACATGGAATCTAAGAAGTCTTAAACATAAATGCTTATCCAGCAAAATGGTGCAGAGATACAGTCATGAACCAATTGAAAAATGTATGCTCACTTTTAATGTTTGACTTTGTTATTTCCCTTAAAAGGAAATCTATATAAATTTATATGGGTTGCTCTCAAGCTGTTCTCTGAGAGTTTGAAAACAGCTGTTCTACTGCAGTGGACTTTGACCGGGCAGATTGCAAGGCTCAATAATCTGTCTCAGCTTCAGGGTTAAGTGATGGAATTCATTTAAATGCCCCAGAAGTAATCATCCACAAAGAGTACATTATTTCTCTTTTATGAATTTTCAAACCTAATACTGATGGGTGGCATGCAATTAAACCTGATCAATATGTAATTTAGGTGGGCTGACATGTTTTCAAATTCTCAGAATATAGATTCTTTCAATATTGCAAGAGCTTAGTGAAATACTTAGCTCTTATAAAAAGAGCCTGGGCATTTTAGTACAGTACAAACGACCAGGATGTACCTATTGGCAAGTTAAATGGAGCCCAATTCGAATGAATAACCCTAAAGCTGGACCCCAAAAACAAATCTTTCTTTTGAATATCAAGACTTTTTCTTTTGGCAAGGAAGAGGATAGTTGATCTATTGATGGGGATGGTAGCGCACATTGGTGTGCGCATGGAAAGGTCTAAAAGCAGAATGGTTCAATTTGAGAAGAGGTCATAATAATTTCACATGGCAGCATTTCTAATGCTAGGAATGTTCTATTTCATATTTAATGTAAACCTTCCTTTGCACTGTACTAATGAACTAGGGTTGTATTGCAAGGCCATGGTAGCAGTCTCTGGAACTACTAATGAACTGAAATCCACAAAGTCAGAATTACACTGGAATTTGTATGATCTGACATGACTTTATTTTAAAGTTTGTGCTGCAAGATTCTAGCACAATCTCTCCATGCATCTTGTTAACAGACTCATGCTAAAAATAAAAAGGATAAATCCATAGATGGAAAAAAGAGAAAATTGCAGCCTGTTATAAAACCATCCCATTCTATTTAGTGTAGATATTGTTTATTTAGTTTAGATTAGTTGTATGTCACTTATTCAACAAAACTCTGGTCAAGTCCCAATATTATCAAAATACTATAATTATAAACTGTCAAAAATATTCTTAAATGGTTTTTTCCCCTATCCATTGCTATCATCTATTCTCCAAAATCTGATAAAATAAGTGAGTCTTCACCTGTTTCTGCAGGGATGGATAGATGGAGGGAGACAGGGAAGGAAGGAAGGAAGGAAGGAAGGAAGGAAGGAAGGAAGGAAGGAAGGAAGGAAGGAAGGAAGGAAGGGACTCTTAACTTTGAAGAATTTTTTTTTAAAAGGGGTTACATACTGTCTGTCCAAGCTTTAGTATTAACTTTTAAGAGAAAAAGGAAAAAAGGAAATGTAAAATTATTTTAGTAATCATCTTCCTTTATTTACATTCTGAATTACAGAACAATAAATATTACAAAATAAAAAAGCAAAAACATTTCACCCCAAATTCTGAATAGGTGCATTTTCAGCTTCTGAAAAATGTGCAAGGTTGAATCAACAAATGCCAAAGCTTATTAAAATTAGATTAAAGTGTAATCTTGACTTTTTATGTATATTGTTCCTTGAAATAAAAAATACATAGGGGAAGGACTTGCAAAAAAATGAATAAATGAAGGAGAGTGTTCTGCTACCAAACACCTGTATATCCTGCTAGAACTGAAATTGCCTAAAACATTCCAAACTCCAACTTTTAACTTAAATTCTGTTTTCTCTGTTTGGTGTTGGCTTCAAGCATATTAGCAACCAAAGTTTTCATTCATGAATGAAATCTCTTGCTTTAACATGTGATTGTCCTAATCTAAACACTGCACTAAAATAAATAAAGCTTGACCCTGGAGGACACAAGTCCTGCAGTTCAACTGAAGTCCAGGAGTTCTATAGGGCGGCAGGATGGAGAAGGATGTCACAGATGATTTACTTCTGGCTCCCCTAAATTATTGTCTTCTAGATTGTTTAGCTATAACTCCCATTGTCCTTGGCTAGCATTCTGAAGCTGTAGTAAGGAGCTGCAGTGGCTCAAGTGGTAAGAACACAGTACTGCAGTACTGCAGATCAGCAGTTTGGCTGATCGAATCC
>JANHJO010001385.1:206003-220321 GCA_032468235.1 Pseudoxyrhopus heterurus | reverse complement strand
CTGCATCGTCTTTTAAGATTTTGAATAGTTCAACTGGAATACTGTCACCTCCACTAGCTTTGTTGTTGCTCAGACTTTCTAAGGCCCATTTGACTTCACATTCCAGGATGTCTGGCTCCAGGTCAGTGACCACCCTATTGTGGTTATCAAGGACATTAAGGTGTAGATTGTGATATAAAAAGCCCCCTGTTAGATCAAAACCTGTGTAGCATAGAGGGGTTAAGAAGTTAGATTAGGACAACTGAACCCAGGATTCAAGTCCAGCCTCAACTATGGAAACTCATTTATAACTTGTGCCCAAACACAAATCTAATATACCTCTCAAGTTCGTTGATGTGAAAAATTGTAGGGGAATATAAACCATTTTGAGTGCCTAAAGAAAGATGAGATAAATCTAACAAACGAAAAAGGAATTTATAATCTAGTGTTCTGTTTTCTATATTGTCCAACCAAATGTCTATGAGAATAGACATAAGCCGGGCATAAGTATAGTCACTGCCATGCAACCTGTAGTCAGTTACACATGCCTACAGTCAATGAAGAACAAGTGTCACTGATACATCCGTTTCATGAATCTTTGTAAAAAAAATTTCAAAGTCAGGAACTGTTCTAACAATTTTTGAGGAATGAATTCCCTATATTACAATAGAAGGTAGAAAGAGCAGCCCCCTTTCCCCTGACTACTAAAATAAAACTCACTGCAGCCCCAGTCTAACCAATATAGCTGATGATGAGAGATGCTGATGATGAGAGATGCTGAAAGTTCTTCACATTATTTTATTTTTTTTCTGCATTTTATCACAGTTATCATTTATAAGACAACAATAATGAAGAGCAAAATAAGACACATTTACAGAGAGTTTGATCCTTGGGTAGTTGCTCTCCCATACATGCTTGAAAGAACATGGTTAGGAACCAGCCAAGCATCTTTTGAGAAAAAAATGTCTGAACCTGTAGTGGTACCTTCTCAGTTGATCTTAATGCCTGGGTTAGATGTTTTTCACAGGAGACAAACTTTGAAATATCAAGGTCAAGGCTTTTAGGGCTTTATAAATTAAAGTCAACTCCTTAATTTGAGTCAGGGCACTCATAGACAACCAGTGCAACATTTTCAGAATTTCCATTGTATGGTTCCACTTAGTGAACCTACTTATACAGTATATAGGAGAATTGAATTCTGTAGTACTTGTAATTTTGAATTATTTTTAATTGTAGCCCATATAGGGCTGTAGTTCTTAAACTATTTGACCCAGTTACCCCTTTTCCTGGTCTCAAACAATATCATAACATCCAGAATGACACTATCCAAAGCAACTCTAGGTGGCCATAAAAATCATAAAAATAAAACCACTAAAATTAACAACCGCTAAATAAAGCCTAAAAACCAAGAGCCTGAATGATAAGGGGTGGGCTCTTGTCTTATACTTCACCAACCACCTCCTATCGGGCCCTAAGTCAACCAGCAGAGTCAGGTTTTAAGGCCCTTCCACAAGCCCCAAAACAATGGTAGCAAATCTCATCTCCCCCCAGCAAGATGTTCCAGAAGGCAGGGGCCATGGCAGAAAAGGTTCTTCTCCTAGACTCTGTTAGCCAAAATTCCTTGACTGATGGATCTGCAGTAAACCCCTTCTGCTGGAGAGCATGGGCTAGGCCAATTCTATTGGGGCAAGACATTTCCTCAGATAACCTGGTCCTATGCTAGGAAGGGTTTTAAAAATGATAATATCTTGAATCTATTCTTGATCTATCCCACCTGGATTCGGTTGTCAAGCATGTGCCTAGCCTTATCCTGTTTTAGGCAAAAAGCAGGAAGTGCTAAGTGATGTTCTGGTGGTATCATACTCTAAAGCTCTATATGAGTAGAATCCCCAGCAGTTCTACATAGATACCATTCAGCAAAAGAAAACTAGAATCTTAAGATCCTACAATTCAAGCACCATAGGACTGAATAGAGTTCTCTGATGGTGCTCCTGGAGGTAGGATTGAACCACCACAATTCCCAACTCACTGAGATACATCAGTAATATCTATGATGAATAACTGCTGAAAGGCCCAACGGAATCAACACCATAGCACACCCTATCTCTCCCCTAATAAAAGTCATTGCTCAAAGGAGACACTAATACAAATTTAAGAAGCACTATAGAAATATTTCTTAGAAAATCGCAATGGCTTTCTTAAGTATCTCCAGAGTTACTAGAAATATAGTGGAAGAAAAGGAAAACTGAAAGCATAATTAATACCCATGGAAGCCAGAATGATTATCCATTTAATGTTTTTCTTTTGCTCAGAACAGACATTGGCATTATGACTATTATGGTATTAGTGGGTCTAAGAAGGTACCTCAGGGAAAATGTAGGCATTTTAAAAGTTAATTTTAACCAATTGCAATTTACATAGCTGCTGTTAAAAGTGCTTTCCACCCTTAAGAAAAGAATATTGCAGAGGTGTGGGTGGCTGGGTGGGTATTTTACTCCCACAAAACAATGATTGGAAGGCCACCAAGCCTGCAAATAGCAGAACATTTCGACCATTCTCATAAAAGACCAGCAGTCTAATCATAGGGCAGTGTCATTCAGATTGTTAGAGTGACGTAACTATTTGTATTCCAGAAATGTAAACCTTCAGCTTCAAAACATGGCATTCTTCACTGTTTTAGCGGGGGACAAGAGCCTAGTGGCAAATGATGCCACAAAATAGATAAGGGCAAGATTTTCTAAGTTGCTTTGCAGAACTTTTTTTTGTGTGTGGGAGAAAGATCCTGTATCAGTATTAAACCTATTATCGGCGTACCTTCCTTTTATTCATGCCTTTTCTACTTCAAGCTGGCAACATGAAGTACCTTGATGAAGTTAAAAGAGTTACAGGAACTTTTCAAAAAGTTGTTTGGAGACTGCCTGTGGCCGAGCCCCATCACAAACATTTCTAAGCCAGTTGGCAGGGTTTCTCGACACAGCGTGAGACCAAATAGGTTTTTTTTCTTAACTCCTGATGAGTGACCATTCTTTCAAAAAAGTTTCTCCTCCTGCTAATAGGCATGTGCTCTTTCATAAGCACTTCAGCTTCTGTTCTGGGGGGAAAATGGAAACCCTGCGATCTCACTTGAGAAACAGCCTTTTCAGCATGAAACAATTGTCAAAGAAATTTTGCTCAGCTTGTGATACATTTCTCTGAAGTTCATATATAAGAATTCAAAGCACCAATCCGATCATGTGCTGAGCCTCTGGTGCACTATTTTTCAATGCCTGCTTAATGTACATAGGAGCTAGTACTTAGCCCCATTCAGGAGAATACACAGCTCTGTGCAGAATCCAAAGTTCCTCCATTTATACAATGCCCTTTCAATTTGCTGCCTAAGGAGTTGGGGGGAGAATGACCTCCATTCAAGTTCTGACTGCATTTTCATTTACAAAAGATGGAGGAGCCTCTGGTGAGTTTAATGAACCCTTGGCTCATCAAGAGTAGTTGGCGGCTTCAGCAGGGGAACAAAGCACAATTGTTCCTCAATTCATATCCCCAGCAATAGGGTTGCTTCGTCCAAAAAAAAAGCAAGCAAGCAAAACATTCTGCTAATGTGCCAAGAAATGCTCTCTGCTTGGCTTGATCGCTGACTTTGTTTGCTAAACCAGGTCTTAGCAATCTGCTATATGAATTAAGGATGAATAGATGGATGGCAAATACCAAACACATTTAGATCCTTATTTGATGCATACAGTATACAGCCAGATTCTGATACAGATTTTCATTCCCAGAAAATGAGGACAGTTCATCACTTTGATGTTTGCCACTTGCAAGTGCAAATGAACTATTGCAGAAGAAAACATCATGGCTAGAACAGCATGGAGCATGACATATTATTCCAGGCACTATACTTGGAGCAGCCCAAGTTATCAAATGCTAATGTATGAGGAATCAAATGATGTGCCTGTTTATTTCTATGAAGTGTATACAACAGAGAGTACATAACATCTGTCACCCTCTTAGTGTTGGTTATATCATTAAATATCTGATGTGGAAATATGGACTTCGGCCATTTCTTGGAATGATCAAATTGTATGCCCATACCTACTGTAAGTTTAACTTGGGCATTTGGAAACTAATGTCAACATTTCCAGTCACGTGAAACTACTAGTGAATAAATGCTGTATCTGGCTATGCATAGAAGTGAGATAAGAAATAATAAATTGACATGTCAACTAGGCAGTTGGCCTGAATTAGTATTCACGTGTCCATGAGGGCTAATAAGGATTTTGAAACTGCTAGTTATGTATCTGCAACGTGATCATCACTCAGGTGATTTTCTGACCTGGCCTCACTCAAAGGACTGCCACCATTATTTCATAGTGGCGCTCATGAAAATTGGGAAAAATTGTTTGGAATGCATTTTGCAGATCTGATCCAGAGGGCTTTAAACTGTTTTACAAAAGAAGCGAGCTTCCCCCCCACCAAAAAAAATAATGGGATGGGATTGAAATAGATATACAGCTGTTGGAGGCAGTCAATAATAGTGCAGGAAGGAATTGGTAAAGTTATGTGACCCCAAAACTCCAATGATTCTACACAAATGCACAGACTATAGGGAACAAATAGGAAGAACAACAGAAGTCTTAATACAGGAAGAAACATCTTGTTTAGGAAGCATTACTGAAACTGCTGGAATGAAATTTAGGAGTAGAATGCAATGATAAAAGGTATAATTTATTAAACCAGACAAAAGGGGTGACAGAGCTGCGTTTTGTGTGCAAGAAGTACATATATGCAGTAGGATCCAATATTTTTAACATGACTGTCCAGGTGAGGATATTTGATTTAAAAAATAAGGGAAGAAAAAAACCAGTCAGAAGATTTGGATAATGTCCTTCTGGACCAATTTACAGAGGAAAGTCATAGTAATGATGGGATACATTAAGTACCTGGACAGCTGTTGGAAAACCAATTTAGCCAAGAATGCAAGGTCCAAAATATCTCCCAGTGGTTTTGCTGGCTGTCTCATTTTCCAGAAGACTGAAGAAGAGAAAATGGAGTTAGTGCTTCTAGATAAAATACTAATCAATAGGCTAAAAAGGCAAAAGCAGTGTGGACTTTGGGAGGAAGTGGCCATGTCATCCTAGGTTCAAGATTACACAGAGAGAAAATGAAGTGTAATTTTACATGCACATTAAATTTCAAGAGACTCAATTTCAACAAGCATAGAGAAAAACTAGGTGGGATCCTGTGATAAAAAATCTGCAGGTCAAAAGAACACAAGTGGGTTGAGGAATTCTCAGAAATAAGATACTGGAAGTATATTGAATATGTACTGAATATAGCCAACACTGTGGTGTCCCTACAGGAAAAAAAAATGCAGTCCAAAGCTGAATCAACATAACATTGTGTCAGAATTAAATCATTAATTGATCAGATAACTTCTAGAATGTTGCATCCAATTTTCATCAACATGTTTTCAGGGAGAATACTGATGAACTTTAAGATGTCAAAAGGACAACACCAAAAATTATAAGAATCCTGAAAGGAAAAGTGAAGGAAGACTAGTGGGAAGCACCAAATATGTAGAAGACAGGGCAGAGTTGTTCCAGAAGGCAAGAAACAACAGGTTTAAATTTAAGGAAGAAGATGCTAATTGAAAATCAGAAAAATGTTCTTACAAAAAGAGCTAATCAACAATGGAATAGACTGCTTCATGAGGTAGTGGACTCTCCTTTATAGGAGTTACTTAAAGAAAGAACCCAGATGGTCACTTATTAGAGATACTCTTGTTATGGATTCCCACATGGGTGACTGAGTTGGATCCAAGATCCCTTTCAATCCTTATTATTTTATAATTCTATAGATTTGCATTATTTTGGGGGTAGGGTTAATAATTTATTCATCGGTTTATGAACTTCATCCCTGGCTTACATGGATTCATCAGCATATCCTATTAAAGACGCACTGCTAACAATTTCAGTGGATAATTTCTAAGTTCCACACAATTGTCTTGCCAGTTGGATGTTCTCTTTAGAAAGAAGTTAAAGCTACCATTTATAGATCCCTATTTACTACTGTGTGTTAAAATTTCAAAGATCCAGAAACTGAAATATCTTCTCAAAGTGAGATAATTTATCATAGTACTTCTACATACAGCCCTAAATTAACACTATAGATCAGTGTGAAGACTAGTAAGTTGGGGGGGGGACAACTCTTCAGAGAAACCAGTGGAAAACTACTTCCATAGTACAGCCAAGAAAATGACAGAAATATCTCTGATAAATCACTGGGAGATCAGATTTATCAGATTTCACCCATCTAAACAGCTTGCCGTGACATAACAATGCCATTATAAAAAGAGCTGAGAATCTTTGCAACCCAGCAAGGAAAAACTGAAATAGGAAACCCTTCCTATTTCAAAGAGTGTTTCTCCCAAGAAATGGACCAAGCCCTAAGTACCAATCTATTTTAACTGCGAATAATTTACCACTTTATAGCCCAAGATACTAGAGTAACCTAGAAATATGAATTTTAAAAAGGATAAACAGAAGAAAATGCTGTTCTTATTCCTATTGCGTTATTTTGAAAGATATTTGTGTCTGTCCCATTGAGAGGACATAACTGTCTTGTGGTCAGCATAGGTAGAAAGAAATTGAATGATTTTAAAAACTGATTCAGAATTGGAGAGTCATCAGTCACAGATGCACCAATAATTTATTCCCAGTAATCAACATTTCCAGATCATCCAGATGTCCAGTCTCATCTATCTGCTTTAAGCAGTTCTGCTGAAGACTCTGGGGGTCAAACATTGACCCGGGGAAAAATTCTTTCAAGAGCTAAATTGTTCTTTGTTGAATAATCTAGGGTCTATCTTATTAATAGACTGTAATGAAGAAAACTGTTTTGATCCTTGGTAAACCATGTTAATCAAACCTGATAGGGCAGAAACATAGTTAAATCATTGTATCCTAAATTCTTCAGAACACCTGTTATATTTACAAACATCACAACTTTTTATGTTGCTCTGAAATTTGGATCTGCAAGATGTGAAACATCAAAGCATGAAGACTCATTTACTTCTCATGCTACTTTTTGCCCTTTTTTAATTGAAGGATGAGCTATTCACAGAATTTAATTTTTTAAAAATCACTCCTGCTTTTCAAACACAGGATGAAATAATCACAATGAAATAGCTGCTTCAGATGCCTGGAAAAAAATGGATTATATTTTTAGAAAATACTTTTTAGTCTCTAGTATCTTTTTTGTTCATAAGAATCTCCAAGGTACTCTTCTCACTGCTCCAAGCTATGCTGTGTATTGTGCCTCAAATCTCAACAATAGAAGTCCAATGGTTTGGTTGATCCATTTCTTTTCTACTCTAACTCGATATTCATTCCCAGTCATTAAACATTGGGCCCATACCTTGTGGTTGGATTTTCCATGCTTTGGTCAATACCAAGACGTTTGCATGTGTAATTGGGCCTTCTTATGAAAATTGTTTTGGATCAGGTCCGAAGGAAACAGCCTGAAACCAATAATGAGGCAATAATGAGGCCCAGGTGCAATAATGAGGCCCAGGTGGGGAATGCTTCCTTTACTAGAAGCAGGAAACATGGAGTCCATTGCACTACTCAGGTAAAGCACAAAGACAGAACTTTGAATTCAGTAAAAATAGGGCTTGTGATGGTATACTTGGAAGTCACTAGAAAATTGTCTTCTCTAAGTTTTTCAGTAAACTTACTTATGAGAGATCTGTATACCTTTCTGTTATACATCTATGGAGATTCTCGGTCGTCCAGGTGAAGGTTGTCCCAAAGGTGCTTTTTCAAGAGGCAACTGGGCTTTCTGAGTTTTTTTCTTTGAAGACGGTTTGCTTCTCATTATCTTTCTGTATACCTTTTATTTCTAGTATCAGCAGGGGGAAAGGGGGAGGGAAGTCTAGTATCAATTAGAAAATCTTGAGACTTCTCTTTCCTGTAGTTCTTTCTTCTCAACAAACTCTTTAAATATGGAGATCTGGTTTTATTAGTTTAATAGGAAATTTCTCGTTAAAAGCTTTCTCATATACTAAACTATACATAATTGCTCACTACTGTACCTATTGTGCTTTAGAATTAGTATATTTGAGTATCATGTTTTGTAATACTCTTACACCTAGGTATGTATTTTTGATAAATAAAATTTAAAAGCTTTCAGGCATAGTTTGAAAATGTGACTATCAATTGAGCATCTCCAGGAAGTTATGTGCATGACTACTTCACTGCCTTCATATTAGGATGCAAATGATCCTATTGTGTGGGACACTCATAAAAAATATAACAACATATAAAAAGCAGCTCTGTTTTAGGGGAGAATAATGCAGGACTCCTCTTATGATTTCATAATTTCATAAGCTCCAACATTTAGTGAATGTTTAATGTAACCCAAGGAGAAAATGTTTCACCTTTTCAGCATATATAAAATCTAAGATTAGGAGCTATCAGGGAAAAAAATGTTCAACTTTATCATTGGAATTTATGAATAGAAGAGAAAAAAACTATTTATTAGCCAAAGTTAATGGGAAAATGGAAATTCCTAGGCAATGAATTCCCACATAAAAATGCTCAAACAACTTCTGATTTATTTATTATTGATCTGGTATAAATGGAAATGAAGGTGACAATTCTTATTAGTTGGAGAATTATTTTATTTTATCATTGCATTTTATATTTTATCTCTTTGTGCAGCTGCTTCTACCCTAGAAAGAAGCAACAATGTGTAAACTGTCTTCCTTCCCATTTGTTACACCAGATTAGACTCTGAACTGGGAGGGATCCAAATAAATCAGTGTAATCCAAAATTATCTGGAGCAGAACTGAAATATCATCAACTGCTGCGACATCTTGCCAAAAATATCAAATTGACATTTAATGTTAATTGTACCACTGTGCTGGATACAGGCTTGTTTTCCTTAAAGTGCCTTTAAAGCAGTAGGGGAAAAAACCACCTTTCTTTCAAGCATGCACTATCCCAAACTCCAATGGATAATCTTGGTCTAGCAGTTTTTAACAATCAAGTAGGATAAAGATCCAAAAAACATCCACATGCTATACTAACTAGACACCAATTAATCTGAAATCCTGTGGGCTGAGTTAAGAGTAAAGCTAAGCGAACTCATATTATGTCCAAATTCATAAGCACAGACTCAGGCTGTAGGTTCTTAAATACAACTGTCTTCATCCTTAGATGTCAAAAAAAGAAGTTACATTGTCCTCCCACATTAGCTAAATTAATGTCTATTTTCCAAAGCACAATGCGGGGAGAGCCTCAGGTGGCTGCTTCAATAGAGCTTGATTATCTACTCCCATTGGAATGATGTACAACTCAAAATGACAGGCGTACAGATGGCCCAACGTCTGCGCATCCAGTTTGGCTCACTGCACTCAAATTGTTAATTTGTAGAAGCTTGGGAAGTGTCTCCAGAGACAGGTCCTATTGTCCTCAGGAGACTTGGGAAGTAGATGTGGGATGAAAAGGGAGGCTAATGTAAAAGATGTAAGCCTTGCCTCTTTGAATTCTTATTAATTCAGAATAATATTCCCCACTGATATACAAAACAGCTTTCTGTCTTTGTTTTCATAATACAGATATAGATTTTAAATCAGGAATCAGTGTTGCAAAAAAAAGTGTTTTCTTCTTAATTAGTGAATAGAAATGAAAAGGTTTAGGCTGCTGTTTCTAGTCTGACCAGGACTCTATTAGAATATCCAGATCTATCAAAACGTGGAACTAAATGACACAAGATAACCAGTAAATGGATTGCAGCTTAACAGAAGTTGCAACTAAACCTTCAAGTGGGAGGTCACACCTTTAGTGATATCTATGCCCAGGATTATTTACATTCTTATAGAAATATAATCTTAATCCTTAATCCTCCAAGGAAAGATTGAAGGCAAACGAGGTCCAGGCAGAAGAAGAAGATCATGGCTTCAAAATCTAAGGGACTGGTTTGGACAAAACTCAACAGCATTTTTTCGTGTGGCTGTTGATAAAAATAGGATTGCCAACGTGGTTGCCAATGTCTGATGATGGATATGGCACATGAAGAAGAAGAAGAAGATGGAAATGTACCTGTAGTTTGCTTTTATCCTCAAAATAAAGGCCTAGAAACACTCCCTCCTTCCCTTCTGTACACCAATTTTTTCCCAGGTCACCTAGCAAAGAGAACATTATCACCACAGTAGACAAGAGATAGTGTCCAGACGGTATGGTCAAAAAATTTAAGATGATGATTGCGATGAAGAGACCAAAGCTCCATCTTGTTTGTTTGTTTGTTTGTTTGTTTGCATAGTTCTGATAGTATTGACGTGGCCACCATTCTGATTTTTTGGACTGTATTCTGCTGACACTCTTCCACAGGACTCACCTAAAGACTGGAGATGGCAGCCCAGCAATATAAAGAAAGGAAGCTCAGCAATCTGTAGCTGAATTCACCCATGGCACTAAGTCATAATGTGGTTTGTTTGATCTGGATTTAATCTAGGCTGCATACCCAGAGACAGTGGCTAATCATGGTTCAGCATGTTATGTAAGATTTCCAAAGAAAGCACAGCTTTGTATATTTCAACTTAATCTATGTCTAGGTAAAGGCAGGCAGAACCCCCACCATAAGATTTTAGGAAGTGGACAAAATCTTAAGACATGTGCAAGGAAACTTCTGAGATGTGATGGTAAAAGAATCCATTCCCATTGAAAACTAGTACTTTCCAAGCACATGGATTTGGTTGCTTTGTTGTTATATTGGAAGGTGCAATGAGGAAGTGTGACTTCAACTTTCTGGATCAGCCCTTCCTCAACATGAGAACTCTTCAAATGCACTGATTCTATTTTTAGTCTGGTGGGGGATTTATTTATTTATTTGTTGGAACTTCTATGCTGCCCCATTCCTGAAGGACTCCGGGCGGTTCACAACAAAAAGATTCTGGGAGCTGAAGTCCACAAAATAGAAAATAATCAAGGTGAAATAATCCATCCATCCTATATACACACAAATAATATGGAAGATCTCTTGTAAGCTAATATGCCTTAAATTACAAAGCTCTTGTTCACAGATTTAGAGAATCTCTAATATTACTGATACAATAAGGACACAGAATACAGAGGTTCTGATGAAATTCTGGAGTTCATGTGTAATACTATAAAAGAGTAAGGACAGCTACTGAAAAACAAACCTAATTTAAATGGATATATTCCCAGGGAAGTAGCGTAAGGATTGGGCTGCAAACTTCACTATAAAGGAAGACTTCAAGAAAACATAAGATGTGTTTTCTGAATGAGGAAATGGTTTGCACTCAGAATTCCAAATGTCTTGTTGATGATCAACAGCATTCCTCCCAGGCTGTGCTATTGATTCAGCTGAGTGGCTCTGGGAGAAGTTTTTAGTTGTTATGGTAATAGTCAAGGTAATCATCTGAATTTGAAGAAACACTGCCACCTACTGGCTACATGGAGTAGGTGAGCAGAGAAAGGTTGTCTTATGAATTTTTATCTGCTGGTATAATTTAATTTAGTTATTCGGTTTAGCTCATGGTTTATAACTCCCCAAATTTTCAAAGATTCACAAATCTACAAATAATTTGGTATTGTGACTAACTACATATAGGCTTGCTGGCAAGTTTTTTTAAGGCTAAGAAATAAACCACATAAATATGACTCACAAACAGCCCAAAGCACATATTCTACTGGTAGTAGGGAGAAGTTCCCTAAAGATGGGCTCCAGCATGAGTCTGAAAGCTCAGAAGAGTAAATCTCTGATCCCGGTGACCCACCCAAATTCAATCTCGCATCATTATCCTGGGACACACATATTTGCCTTCATTCCTAAGAAAAACTGTTTAAAATGTCCAGACCTCATCAGGCTAGATGTTACCAAAACAACAGGAAAAGGTAAGAAAGCAAAATAATGTAGTAGTGAATTCTGCAGGACTAAAACATTAGGAGAGAATGAAGAAAGATGTATTGATTTAAATGGATCGGTCTTTGCTATATGCTAGGAATCTTCTATGTATTCCTAAAGCTTTTGAAACGTAATTCATAATTCCTGAATACTGCATCCAGTTTTGGTTGCCACAATATAACAAAAGATATTGATTCTAGAAAGATTGCAGAAAAGAGCAACAAAGATGATTAGGGGACTGGAGGCTAAAACATATAAAGAACGGCTGCTGGAATTGAGTAAGACTAGGGGGTGACATGATAGCAGTCTTCCAATATCTAAGAGGTTGCCACAAAGAAGAGGGAGTCAACCTATTCTCCAAAGCACCGGAAGGCTGGACAAGAAGCAATAGATGGAAACTAATCAAGGAGAGAAGCAACCTAGAACTAATGAGAAATTCCCTGACAGTTAAAATAAATAATCAGTGGAACAACTTGCCTCCAGAAGTTGAGGGTGCTCCAACATTGAAAGTTTTTAAGAAGAGATTGGACAACCATTTGTCTGAAATTGTCCCAGAGACATGGCCTAGAGGTGGAGCTCTCACCTCACAATCAAGAGGCTATGAGTTTGATCCTAGGTAGAGATCCTTCATGGGCAGGGGGTTGGATTCGATGACTTACAAGGTCCCTTCCAACTCTGTTAATCTGTTAATGAAATGTTATAGAGTAGGGGTGTCAAACTCGTGGCGTCACAGCAGTATCACGTGACGTATCGGGGCTTTTTTCCCCTTCGCTAAACTGGTGGGGCCAGCACGTGGCACATCCAGCCTGTGGCAGCAAGTTTGACACCCCTGTTATAGAGTTTCCTGTTTCAGCAGGGAGTTGGACTAGAAGACCTTCAAAGTTCCTTCCAACTCTGTTATTCTGCTATCTTTGTAAACCTAGAAACAACAGCTACTCTAAAATATTATTCTCACAGTATAAATCAAGAGTAGTTTCATCATCAACTATCAGATAATCCCAAAAAGGAACAGACTGTGGCCTGTTTGGGAGGTGGGGATGAGATTCTTGTAGTTGAGGTGACTATAAAGCTAGGTTTTTTTTCTTTAAAAAAGGACAAAAGAAATAGAAATCGCAGTGAAATATTTTTTTTTGTTTTAAGAAAAGTTGTAGCTTCCATTTACAAGGCAAGAGAGAGACAGAAATAGACAGTGACCACAGACACTTTAGCACTTAGCACTTAGACTTATCACTTAACAGTGCTTTACAGCCCTCTCTAAGTGGTTTACAGAGTCAGCCTCCTGCCCCCAACAATCTGGGTCCTCATTTTACCCACCTTGGAAGGATGGAAGGCTGAGTAAACCTTGAGCCAATGAGATTTGATCTGCCAAATTGCAGGCAGCCCGCAGTCAGCAGAAGTAACCTGCAGTACTGCATTCTAACCACTGCACCACCATGGCTCTTAAAAACTACGTACTTCCAGGAAGACCTTCCCATAGAGTGGAAAGTGATTGGCCATTGCTTTCCTGGGACCGAATGGAAGGGAGAGGACAGCAGCAAGGGAATTGTCCAATGGAGCACTACCTTGCCATCTGAACCGAATACCTTGTAAGCTGTGGCCAGTTTGTCGGTCTGAAGAAATTTTTTTATGCTGATTTATAAGGAAGCCAGTTGGAGCCCAGGAGGGGAGGAGCTTAAATGGAAAATGTGAAAGTGCCCTAGGTTATGAATCTCACTCTGAAAACTACCGATGCTGTTTTGGCACAAGATTTGGCTGTGGGTTCTTCTGATAGCTACATGTGACTGGAATAAATATTTAAATCTTAAACCAACAATCTCTATGCTTCAGAATGTGACAGCATAAGGCTAACTTTATTTGAAGTCAAAGTGAAGTAGGATCAATCCTGATTGCTACTTGAGTGGAAGTATTTCAGGGAATCCCAGCCTTGTGGAGTAGATTGGGAACTCTCAGCCCAAACAAAGCAATGCAAACTGATTGGGTCCTTAGCAAAAAAAAACAACAACAACAACTACATGGATATGTCCGTGTAACTCAGAGGAGCCTTCTTTTAAGGTTCTGTATATATTTCTTTAAAAGGAATGTGTGCATGGAGCTTCCTTCCTAAAGTATAAACAAGCAAACCAAATACTTCAGTGGATTGTGAAAGAACTTGTTTTTTATTTTGTTCTTGTAAATCTGAACCTACTTGGTAAAATATTAAACATGGGTAGAAACTATAGACCACCATGAAAACTACCCTGATGGATATATATGGAGATTCTCGGTCATCCAGGTCATGGTGTCCCAAAGGTGCTTTTTTAAGAAAGAACTGGACTTTCTGGTTTTTCTTTGAAGAGGTTTCGCTTCTCATCCAAGAAGAAGAAGAACTGAAGAAGCTTCTTGGATGAGAAGCGAAATGTCTTCAAAGAAAAACAAG
>JANHJO010001385.1:139588-150711 GCA_032468235.1 Pseudoxyrhopus heterurus | reverse complement strand
AGGAGCTTCTTCATTGAAGAAGCTCCTTGGATGAGAAGCGAAACATCTTCAAGGAAAAACAAAGCCCAGTTGCCTTTTGAAAAAGCACCTTTGGGACAACCATGACCTGGATGACTGAGAATCTCCATAGATATTTAGCCAATCCATTTTAGCTGAGTGCATTATGCAACTCCCAGCCACTAGTTTGTAATTTCTGGTACTCTGGAAAGCTTCTTCTTCAGCTACTATACACTATCTAAGAAAATCAGAGGTGCCTTGAAGAAGAAAATGGTAGCTGGCAAATTCTGGAGAAAAGCTGGCAAATTCTGGAGAAAATTCCTTACAGCCAAGAGGCAATGGAAATAAAGAATCTAAATTAATGATTTTTCCTTTAAAGTAGCCTTTTACTTGAAACAGGATTTACGTTGGCTGAGCTGTCTCAAAAACAGGATATAAAATCCAGGATTAGAGACAGCATTGTTAACAAAATGCAGCCCTTTTAAACATGGGATTTCCACAGCATGTTATTGGTGCCAATCATAACAATCATTGTTTCTGGCGCTTATATTTTGGTAGATAATGTTTCATCTTACTAAAAGCAAAAAAGAGTGCGTAGCCAAAGTTCAGCTTATTTGCAACAGTCTGACTTTTTAAAATTCAACTTCCATTGTAAGTAGTTGAAATGGGATCAATCATTTCAGTAACTCACCAAAGCCTCATCTAGCCCACTCTTTCCTTGAACTCTGAGTGACAGGCCTCTAATAAACCTGTAAGTAGCATCTTCCACTTCTCAGCAAGTGATATCACTGGCACCATGATTGTGTGAACCAAGTAAGCCATGGTTTGTTTTAACATGGCATGATGAATAAACCACCAATAAAGCAGAATATTTGTAGCTCAGGGTTGACATTGGTGCTCTCTGAGCTTGGTTGTTTTCTTACAGATGTTTCATTATTCAAACTAGGTAGCATCATCAGTGCTAGCAAGGAATGGGGTTTGTTCTCAAGTTATATTCTAGTGGCTTGCCTTGTCGGTGTTGGAGTTGGTAGGAGTGGTTTTGGAGGTTCTTTGGTTGAGGTGTTTATTGTTAGTTTGTTGGCAGTTCCTTGATTGGGGTATTCGTTAGTTCTTGATAGTTGACCTAATGTTAATCTTGGTATTAATCTATGCTCATCTGGGTGTTGGTTGCTGGTGGGGACGTATTTGGGTCTTTTTGTTTCCTTTTTGGCTTGTCAATTGTTTCTTTTGCACTGTATGTAGAAGTTATTTATGTGTCTATTCATGGCTAATTTGTCAAAGTGCCAGGCTTCCAGGAATTCTTTAGCATTTTTGGACTTGACTTGGTCTGGGATGGTCACAGTTACCCTGTTAAGTCTGGTTAATATCTATATGTTGTGAAATTAAAAGAGTGTCTTTAATTTCATGTCTTCTGACTACGAGTGAGTGTTCATGGATGCGTTCTGCTAGTCTTCTGCCTGTTTGTCTAACACAGTGGCTGTTGTAGTCTTTATACAATATGTTATAGATGATTCCTGTCTTCTGGGCAAACTCCATTCCTTACTAGCACTACTGCCCTCTGAAACATCTGCAAGAATCAGCCAAGCTCAGAGAGCACCAAGGACCCCTAATTTGCCTTGTGTGTTATGTGTTATTCTCAAAACTGTTGATTTTAACTTTTTTATGCCACCAAGAGTCCTAGGTGTAAAATAGGCAGCCATATTTGAATAAAAAGTTAAAAATATTTTTTTTGTGTGGTATAAACCAACAGATGTGAAAAGATATTACAAATGCAGTTATAGAACCTATAGTTTAATGAAACTGAACTGCGACTATTTTCTTATTGTTCTATTGTACAGCACCCTATGAATAGGCTATAGGGGTCCCAGAAAGAGACTCAGTTGTTTCCACTGCCCTGGGGCCACAGACTGCCACCACAGGCTTAGAATGACAGTTTTTCATTTATCCTTCCAGCCTAATGTGGTCACTTAGGAATGGATCTTCTCATGAATATTTATTTTTATACCATCTTTGTTATTTTTATAAATAACCAAAGGTGGTAAACACGTTTGTTCCTCCTTTATTTTCCGTACACCAACAGTTCTGTGAAGTGTGGGTTGGGCTGACAAACCTAAAGTCACCCATTCGGCTTTTATGCCTCAGGCGGGACTAGAAGTCCAGTCTCTAGCTTGATGCCTTAACCACTAGACCAAACTGTCTCTAGATGTCTAGTTTATGGCCATTTCACTGCCAGCAAATATATATTTACTCTATTATGCTTTTTGATCTTTAACTGTATGTGGGCTACTATAGACCTTTGTAATCATTCATTATCTTACTTTTTAGTTTTTATTATTAACACTTGTTTATTCTTGAGTATTTTTCGCTGTTTTTATGTTGCAATTATGAAACATTTTGGATAGAATGATAGCTGATTGATTTAACTGAAAATGCCAAGGGTGGAATCTGAAATATTTTATCTGTATTGAACAATGGAGCATTTCTTCTTTCCTCTGCTCTCAATAACCAAGAAAATTCTCCACTGTATATTTGTTTAAATCTAAGTCTCACATTTGATCCCTTTTCAAAATTTTGTGTCCTGTATTTTTATGATAGTAGTGTTGCTGACATACGTAATCTATTTTACCTCAGCTGTAATTTGGTACTGGCTCCTGATTCATCCACTGAAGCCTGTTGCATCAGCCATTTAACTTGGTAAAAAGAATGAGGTTGATTCAGACATTCTGTAGGGAAGCTTTCCAACACTTATGACCCTATGACTTCTAGATGTTGACTTCACAGATCAAGACTTGTTTTCATCGTGGTTTATTAAAAGACAAAATCCTAGATTTATGTAGCATACTAAGCCATAAGCCATGGTTTATAAGCTACAATTTCTGGTTCATATAAATAACCTCTTAAGTCCAAGCTACTTAAATCATACTATGGCTTGATTATACATAATTATGCACAATTATTCATAAGGCATGAGCTTTAGTAATTGTGCTCTGGGTAGAACCAGCACCTTACTTTATTTTGCTTTAATGTCCAAACCATACAGATTTTAGAGGACATCACAGCACTTCTCTGGCTTTGCCATATTTTGTGTATGTTACTGTCATTTCCCCTGCTGGTATATTTTGCCTCTAATTCGTGAGCTGTTAATATGTTGTTGTGTTATTGCCTAAGAACAGTGTTAGCAGAATGTTAAATGGATCTCTCCTTTTCTGTTAATCACAGCAAGTATGATTATTAATTAAGTGCCTAGAGCGTAGATTGATGGAATATCTTAACAAGGCTAAGGAGTTTACACTTACAGTGACACCTGCAAAACAAATCAGTTCTTTAAATTCTTGCCAGGCTTCCCATAAAGGGTTTTTAACACATGCTTTAACAACATTTTCCATTATTATAAATTGAGCAACACACACATATGTTTACATTTCCAGATGTGCTTATTTATTTTCTATTTATTACAGTTTATCTAATCCCCTGCAAAAAAGTTGAAAGTGCACACCTGTTCCCCACTTCCTTATATTCACAACAATAAAGGTGTGTGTGTGTGTGTGTGTGTGTGTATGCAGTGTGTGTGTGTGGCGAATGTTTGTGTGAGAATTTGTGTGCATGACTGAGAGAAAGCAGAAAACAAAAAGAAACTGCTCCATGATCTGACAATTTGTACCCTGTTCTTCTGGTTGCAACCGTGATGCTATATCAACTACAAATAAGGGTATTTCATACTTCCTTTATGCATGCTTAGAATATGTCTAAAATTGAGGCTTCAGAATACTGATTGAAACTACATGCTTTTGCTAGTCCTCATAGCAGATCACAGCAGTTTTACAAGGGAATTTTATTCCATTTTTATAGTGTATAATTTTCTATTCCTTGAAATTACTGGAAAATTTAATACAGATAAAAAATAAATAGAATTGAACAACATAAGACAGAATTTGAAATTGAATTATTATGTACAAGTTATGAACATATGATTGCTAAAATGTATAAACTTCTGTTGAGATTTGAAATGGAAGAACAAGTCAAAAAGTACATGATAAAACGGGCCACAATTAATGGACTGTTAGAGGACTGAAATTCACATCGTGACTGAAATGACTGAAATTCACAGTCATTTGTTATAATTTAAGAGAGAACTTTTATAAAATGATGTATTATTGGTACCATAGAAATTATTTAAGATATATAAAGGTGCTTGAAAATGTGTAAAATATGAAGGGACATTACCATGCATAGAAGACTTGCAAAAAAATAAAAAAATGGATACAAACACACATCATGATGCAAATGATTTTAAAGATCAATATTCAGATGTTTTTATTGGATTTATGAATAGTCAATATTGGTTTTGTATATGGTAATTGCAGTGATACTATTGTATATACAAAACCGGAAAGACATCAAAATACCCACAATGGAGTAGATTGTGAAGATGGTGGAATCTGCAGAAATGGCAGAACTGACCTTTTTTATCAGGAATAAAGTAATAAGTACTTTCATAAAAGACTGGAAAACTCTTGTGGACATTTTGGTAAAAATTGGAAAAATGAATTGGTGATTTATGGTTTCAGACATATAATATTTATTCAAACAACATAAAGTTAAATTATGGAATTCAGTTTCTCAAGATATAACAACTTGAAAAGTTTTTAAGAGAAGATTAACCAATTCATAGAGATTGAAGTATATGTTATGATGAATATTATTGTGCCCCATATCAGAAAAGGTATGTCTCTGAACTCTGGAAATAAAAAGAGATGGTGTCACTGCAGTTATGCCCTGCTAAAGAAATTTTAATGGGTTCTTTTCTTGTCTTCTATGGAAGACAGTGTTGATGGCCATTTAATCTGAATGTTCAAATTACTAAACTTCTTTTGTCTTGATAGTAAGCACCTAAATGTCTACCTTATCTTGGGATCACATACCTCATTTTTTGTAGGAAAAACCTGTAAACTTGAATTACTTGATGAATTATTGAACATGAACATAATATTTCAGGATTGGTTTCCTAGCAGGGTAAATATTTGTTGACCATTTCAGTGTTCAGCTGAGGTGATGGTGATTGTGATAGCCATAGCAGCTTGTTTTCTCAAGCTTTCAGTAAAGCAGACGGATATTAATGAAACTCACTCTTATTGCCATGTTCTTCTGGTCTCTTCACTTTTAGGTGGCTGGTGGCACAGCATGCCTTTGTTCCTAAAACCTGAATTGAGCACCCAGTAGTTACTGGTTTCAGCATTTGTTTTCCAAGAGATGTCTGCAACCAGAGGAAATGGAGAGCACTGGCAATCTTTGGAGTCTGTGGGGATTAGCCGTAAGGAGCTGGCTCTTGCAGAAGCCCTGCAGATGGAGTATGATGCCCTGTCCCGCCTGAGACAAGACAAGGAGGAGAACCAGGCAAAGCAAAATACCGAGCAACCTCTAATTTCTTGGGATGATCCTATTCTGGATTACAACATACCTGCTGTAAGGAATGACTGCCATAATATTAAGGTCATGCGAGGCCTCTCTGGCTCAGATTCAACTCTCAACTATAATGCACTCTCTGGCCAAGAAGTTTCAAGAGCTTTGGGGACCAACAACACTACCTCATCCAGATTGGTGCCTGAAGCAGAAAGTCAACCTTGGTTGAATAATCCTCTGTCTAGTGACTATTTGTACATCTTTGAGAGCACAGAGAGAGACTTCCTCAATGATCCCCTCAATAGTACACCCTGCCAGCACACCAATGGTGGTAGGTCACCCAAGAAGCTTTCTCCTCCCCCACTGCCACCTCGCATTACCATCTGGAACACTTCTGAAACAAATCAAGCTTCCCTCAAAGGACCCCAACCCAATAATATCAACATGTTCTCCTCATCTCATGAGAGAGCTGATGGAAAATTGCTAGGTCGAAGAATCTCAGAGGAAGACCAATATAGCACAGTAGACTATGATGGCATTAATGATGCTATCACTCGACTCAACCTCAAGTCCACTTATGATACTGATCTTCTGAGAGAAGCTACTTGGAGCTGGAAGGAAGGCAGAAGCATTTTTGAGAAAGAAAGCAGTGGGAAGCCAGTTGCTCGTAGCAAAACCATGCCTCCTCAAGTCCCTCCCAGGACTTACGTCTCCAGATGTGGTGGATGGAAGAATGCTGCTCTCAACAAGAACCGGAGGATATCAGCAGATCCAGTAAGACCATTTCATGTAAAGATGGATGTTTAGTACTTCTGCCAGAATACGGTTGACAGCATCACATAACCTTCTTAATGTTCTATATATCTATACTTTAAATTAAGTATGGATATTCTGGGAGTTAGAAGATTCCTAAACTTTTCCAAAAAAAAATTAAGGAGATAAGAGCTCCCTAAATTCAATTTAGTTCAATTCTTCTTTTTCAGAAGTAATGAAAGCAATATTATTAAAACTATTTTAAAAAGTTCAGTCATTAGCTTCAGAAAATACAATTTGATAGTGGGCAGCCTTCTATATATACCTTTAACAATTTAAGAGAGTGAGTTAGCCACTTTTTTTCTCTACCACTGTCCCTTTTTTGTTCTCTGATTCATAGCAAATGAAAATTTTCCATGGTGAAAGGTGTAGAATATAATTTATTGCTTGGTCCCTTTGCATTTCTAGTCGTCTAAATCAGTCCATAGAGTTGTATCATGTAAGATTCATAATTTATAATATATCTGTACCAATTCTTAGGATATGAACAAAATATCCAATAAATTAGTCAAGCCAACTGCAATTCTACCATCTAGTTAATGTAAAATTTAAGAGACTCTCTTCCAGCATCAACATTCAGCAATCTATAATGTACAACTGAAAACAGACAAAATTATCATGCAGATCCATACAAGGTAGTTCACCAGGACCCTACTGAAATAACAATTTAACTTCCTTATTCTAGTCTAAATGTTGGCTCTGGAATTCACTTCGCACTTGTATGTTTGGCTGCGCCAAAGCTTGATATATGTCAGTGATCTTAACAGTTTGCCTTGGAAGGGAAGGACTATATGTCAGTGAAGCTATTTATATTGCATGATCCATAGAGTAACAGTCTGAGGAAAGGCAGCGTCCAGTTAAAATGCCATGAAAAGAGGAGTCTAACTGGCTGTTTGAGCTACTGTTTCCAAAACTATAGAACATTCATGTTTTAAAAGCTTGATATTTTAGAAATAGTATCTTCTTAAATTGCTGTTAGTACACGAGTATCAGGAATATTGTGTACAATATATGCCAGCCTTTTCTTTTCATTACTTTTAATAAGTATGTTATAGCAGCATTCTGAGGAATAGAAAAAAAATTCTTTAGCCCTGAGTCATGGAGAGTATTTTTACTAGTTCATCTGGGTTTGTGAGTGGACAGTGTCATATTTTTGAATATAAGAGTAAATGAGAAACATTTACTGAAACATAAAGGATATGACTACAAACAACTTCTCTAAACCTTTGGAGATTGACTTTCTGTGCATCTAGAGATGGCAGAAGCTTGCAAAAATCATGTAAGTAATTCTCTAATTTTGATGTGCCAGAAAGTAATTACAAAAGAACATTAAGAGTGCCATGAGTGTCTATTGTGTTCTGTGCCCACCTCCCCACATTTCTCTGTCTATTTAATGGGTTAATTGCTCTGACAGTGGGTCTTTTGTTTGCTTTGAAGAAGTGAATGGAAGCTTTGGGTCCATGTGTGCACGCCATTTGGTTGAGCTTGGCATTCAAAATGTTTCTACCCTTACTTCTGTCTCATCCAACTGTGACATTTGGGAAAGAGGAACAAAATGAAACATTTTGAGAATCCTTCTTTAACCATTTTTCTGCTTGGCTGGGCTTTTAGTTACAGTATTATAAGGTTTGGGAAGGATTTTTTTTTTTAGTTTAAAAGTTATACAGTATGCTTTGTCCCACCACTTACAGTACATATACAGCAGGAATCTGAAAATGCAAGGGTATAAATACCTATGCTGGATATCATGTGCAATCTTTATTTAATCCATAAAAAATCATTGTGATATGTTTATTCAGAAGTAATTGCGGACACAACAATTCAGCCAACCTACCTGAGAGAATTTTGAGCTGAAATACAAGCCTTATACCACGTGGAGTAAATAGTAAAATCTTATTTCTGCAGTAGTCGTTATTGAAAAAAACAAAACTATGCACCTACAATTCATTACAAATGTAAGCCTTCTACATCTTCAGTTTTGCTACAGGTACAGTATATTATAAGTTTGGCTGAGTGATTTTGGGCCAGTCACTCTCTCTGAACCGAATCCACTCACATGGTTATTGTTGTGGGGAAAATAGGATGAGGAAGGTGTATTAAGTACGTATGTTTGCTGCCTTCAGCTATTTATAAAAATAATAAAGGCTGGATAAAAATAAATAAATAATAAATCCTAAAGTCAAGTCATATACTGACTAGACATTGGATCAGCCCACAGTAGTTCTCTGGTCTTCACAATCTGTAATCCAGGAAAAAATATGGCAAAAATTTTTATAGCCTAATAAGACTTTTGTTAACTTAAAGGGAAATAACTGTGTTTATGTTATATATAAAATGAAGCCAAGAGTTGCTCCTGCCACTTTCCTTGATATATCTTTAACTGTTATATAAAATAAATGAGGAATATATACTCAAAATGTTAATTGATTGATGGTGGTGTTTCATTTATTTCTCCCCACTTCCCACCCACGTTTGGTATCAGGGCACTTCTCGGCATTATCCGGTGTCTAATGGTTATGAACTATTTGAGGTGTCTGAGGAGAAAGATGAAGAGGTTGCTGCATTCTGCCATATGCTTGATGTGTGAGTACCAGTCTAGGATAGAAAATAATCCCTCAGAGTGCCTTTCCTTGGCTTTTCTCTGCCTAACATTTCTTCTGCAAATTGTGTTTGTGTGTGATTTTCTTTGTCTGTTCATGTAACCAATGGCCTCACCATGTGGACCAATTTATTGCTTAGTTCTTGATGCTTAGGGGAAAAGTGCTCTTGGTCTAAAGATTATGTTGCATTGTGTTTAAACAACCGCTTCACTGAGCAGTGTCTTAACCTACAAGTGATTGGATGAACCTAGGGAAGATTATGATTCCTACCACAGCCATCTAGGACTGATAGAGGAGAGAAGGCTTTTCTCCATGCTTTTTAAATCAAGGAATTAAGGAATGTCACAAGTAAAATTCAGTGAGTTACCATAATAGTTCAATTCATGCAGCTTCATAGTTTTAGTCTATGGGAGACACCGTTTTCAGAAGGAAGTCAAGCCAATATCTTTAATAAACACTTGTTCTACCTGCATGAAAATGTTTCTGTTTTGCCATCCATTTGCCAAATGTAACCATTTCTGTCTCCATCATGTTTCTTATTCTTTTTCAGCATGTTTAAAACTAACACCTAGTCTAGATTAGTACCAACAGTGTCTACATTAGCACTCACCAGTGGCGGTGCTATCCGGGGATCCTCAACTGAGGATTTGTAGAAATAGGAATATTGTCTCAGTATTTTGAGTCAAACCATAATTTCACTGTTTAAGGACTAACCCATTTCCAGGCCATTCATGTGATTCCATGGTGGATTGGAAATGTATGATGCATTTCGATGGGAATCTCAGACTGGATATTAACCCAAATATAGTATCTTAGAAAAGATAAAAATGAACAAATGTGAAAACCCAATTTAGCAAAGTTGGCTAAATTCATCATGGCTTGAATTAAAAATGTGGAACAAATGAGAAAATTAAATGCAGATATCTTAAGATGAAGAGAGAAAAAAACCACACAAAAGCCTATCAGCATGGCATATAATTAGAGTAATTATAGTAGTATATATACTAATTTTACCCATTTTTGTCTTGTCCACAGATTGAGATCTGGCTATAGTACCAAGGATTACTCACTCACGGGTTATGTCTGGAGCACTGTCAATCTCGGCCCTGAACATCTTGGCCATGGGGTTAGCCTGAAGGTGACCGTAGTTTATGATAGCCTACAAGAACCTCTCACATTCACTTGTGACTGTAAGTTTTTGGCTTGTACTAGGAATTTTCTTTGTTCTTTTTTTGGTGATCCATATATTTTTCTAGGGCAGTAATTTTCATCTTTTTAAGGCAAAAATATGAACTGAATTCATCTGATGAAATGGATCCATTTCCATTTCATAATGTAAATGTGTTTTATTTTCTTTCTGAATTTCTCAGGATATTTTTATCCTGCAGACATGTTAGTTTATGATTCATGCCTTATCTTCTGGGAACACTTTTTTTCCCCCAGAAGGAAAGTGTTGTTAAGACCCATGTCAAATTAACATTTCCAGCTTTCAGATAAGAAGTTCCAAACTTAAACAATCATAGAATACTTATAAATGCTTATAAATTGGACAGATTTGACTATTCAGTATTTCTTGCCTCATCAGCTATCCCTTCCTCTTTTCTTTTATTGTTTTTAGGAAAAATAATGTCATCTAACTGCTGAAATCTGTTTTTTTTTTTTTTAAGTTTGGGACCTTTTGTAGATCCCAATTTATACTTTGAAGATTTATGCCAGGCTCTTCCAAGCTGCTGCTATTTTGATGAAATGAATTATAACCATTCATCACTTATCTCCCGTTGCCCACACCATAATCTATGATTATAACTTCTGTAAATACCATACAGCCACAAATAATGGGAACTACAGAAAACTACATACAAATTATTTTTTTATTATTCTACTTTTTCGAATTTATGATTTTTTTTATTGTTACTTGGCTACTGTGGTCTTTTGACTGCATTCATGACTCCACTAAAAAGAATATAAAATAAATGTAGGTAGTATCTTTAGTGGGATACTACATCAGTTGGAAGGAATAGATGCTTTGTTGCCTTAGTAAATTGTAGCATCTAGCTCAGGGGTGTCAAACTCACATCATCATGGCGGCATCCTGTGACGTATCGGGACTTTTTCCCCCTTCACTAAACTGGGCATGAGCATGGCCAGCGGATGATGCATCTGGCCCGAGGGCCAGGCATTTGACAGTCCTGATCTAGCTGATCTTGGTTGATCTAACAATTAAGCCGGGTTAGTCCTGGTGCTGGAGAAGACTCTTGCGAGTCCCTTGGACTGCAAGGCGAACAAACCGGTCAGTCCTAGAGGAGATCAATC
>JANHJO010001385.1:103552-133497 GCA_032468235.1 Pseudoxyrhopus heterurus | reverse complement strand
CAGCTGTTCCTTAGTTTCAAAAAGACTTGCTGATTTATGTTTGTTAGTTAAGGCAGAAGAACTGCTCTTTAAGTTCCATTTGAAAAATAAAACCTTTCTTTACCTTTAACTGGTGTCAATCCGGGTGTTTGGAGTGGGGGACAGAACATTAGTAGACAAATAGTGCCTTGTGTGTGGGAACTCAGCTTCAGTCAGGTCTGTCCCATCCTGAGAGACTTGAGCATCCAAAAATCTTCCCTATAACCCAAGGGCAATATAAAGTTATTTATCATTAGCATACTGATAATAATGCATCCCAAATTGCTGGATAAATTCACCATTCATATAGAAGTTTAGTAGTGGTTTAGAAAAATATTATGGTTGATTGTATCAAAAATTCTTGAGATATCAAAAGAAAGGAAGCACCAACAATAAGATACAAATAAATATTTCCTTTCTTGCTGCAGAGCAGGGTAAGCAAGCATTCTGGTGACAAAATACTTGCTCACTGAATGGAAGTGCATATTAAGCATTTTCTTTAACCAGAGCAATGCCATGTAGACTCTCTGTCATTGGCACAGAAATGTATAGGAAAGAGTGAATGAAAGATTTCACTGTCATGTGACCCCTGAACTATAGTTCCCACATCCTGGTAGATCCTGCTGCTGCAAATACATTTGAAATTATCAGAGGCAGAATTTCCTGCTGATTTTGGGCAGGAAATAATATAAAACAATGGAAAAAAGTAAATTTAATATGACAAGAAAGGGAGGTGGTTTGGAATGTATAAATTCTCCGCAATAATGGGAGGGAAAGAAGGCCCCCTAAATTATCAAATACTAATAATAAAATAATGATTTTAAAAGACTGACACCTGGCTGGTAAAAAAAACAATCCATCTCTGCTCCAAATGATCCTTGTTCTTCTTGAATGTTAGCCTGTATAATAGATTTTTTTTTGTTACAGTAATGTATGGTGTTGATGGCAACACTGAAACCAAGGGCAAATTACAGCACAAAGAACACAGGCTTTCTACATGCTATCAAGTCTCAGTGCAAATAAATGAAATGATTATTTTATTGTTCTGGCAAATGATAATCTATTCTAGATACTG
The DNA here is from genome assembly GCA_032468235.1 of Pseudoxyrhopus heterurus. Classification (NCBI taxonomy): domain Eukaryota; kingdom Metazoa; phylum Chordata; class Lepidosauria; order Squamata; genus Pseudoxyrhopus; species Pseudoxyrhopus heterurus. The sequence goes on along the minus strand of JANHJO010001385.1, from coordinate 132,404 downwards.
GGTGCATTTGATTCAGAGAAGCTCTGCCTGGAGGTGGCATATATTCATTCATTTTATTTTCAACATTCACGCACCCACTAACTCAAAGTGATTCTGCACAGCTGAGAAAAGGTCATCAACAAAATGGAGTACATTTAAAACAAACTAAAACAATGAAGTGGCAGAAGACTAAAATATACTGCAACCCAACCTATTGGGACTTGGCTTATCCAGACCCCAAAACATGGAGAAAGATATCTTAATTTCCTTTTTTAAAGACCTGCAGGTTTGGGATCAGCTATATTTCAGGGAGCAGATTGTTCCAAAAGTGAAGGGCCCCACCCAGAAGGCATACCTCCAAAGTCTCCTAAGATGGTATTGTCACATTGAAGAGACCTGGAGTATGACATCTTGTATTCCTTATTGGTGATGACTAGCACCTTGAATTGTATCCAGAGGTCTACTGCAAGCCACTTGAATTTGTGAAGAATGTGTAATGAGGAACATACATGATTACTCCTACTGCTGCATTCTGGACCAAATGAACACACACACCTTCGCCTGGTCCAAGAATGGGTAGAATTTGTGCAGAAGACAAAGTTATACGAAGACTTTTCTGGCCACAACTGCACCTGCCTGCCAGCAAGTCCAGGAGGACACCCAAATTGCACAGAGTCTAAACAGGATAGTGCAGCTATACTCAGACTGAAGAATAAAAGCTCCCCTGTTCCCAGATCCATTGGCCCACAGTAGACTAACAGCAACTGTCTATCTCAGGATTAAAAGGGTCAAATCTATCCCAGCTAATATCACAGACTTGAGGCTTAGTCAACTCCATAGGTCTTGCCCAGCTGGAATCCACCTTGGAGTGAATTCAAATGATTTTATCCATCAGATGTTGAGAATAATCTTCACAGCAAGCCTAGAATTCTCTCCAAGCTCCTCTTCATCCAGTGGAGATTGGGTTGCCCTGAACTGGGCTGCCTGGCAACACTCATAGGACGTAATGTTGCTCACCCCTGCTTATCTGCAGGGGAACACCCCAAACAACCCTCAGTCTCTCCCCGCCCCACACACAAAAGAATAGCTACCCTCCTACCCATTCCAACCCCAGCTTTGGAGGATAGGCACCCATTACTCCCTGAGCCCAGCTAGATCTAAGTACTGGTGATACACACCTGGTTGGTATATGGAGGATACAAGGCTTTGGCCATAAACTGATTTTCTGAGCAGCTGATCTGTTCTTTCAGACAGTTGTCCCCAGAGTAACTTTCCTGCAGTTTTGGTTTAAAGCTTTGCAACAATTTTGTAGCTTCGCTTGCTGACTCAGTATAGCTTCACTTGCTGACTCAGCAATTATCAGTAAATTGCTTTTATTCTCAAAGCAGAAATGCTGTAGCATATACCACTTTTGAATATGCCAATGACAAATTCAGACAAAAGGGAAGAATTTTTGTTATTTTTAGGTATTTAAGCATGTGCCCTTGTGTATGTTCAAAATTTTACTATCATTTTACAAAATCCATAATAGCAATATTGAAAGATAAAGTGAGAGAGTAGGATGTTGTTCCAAAAATATGTTCTAAACAAATGATAATCTGTTCACTTTCTTAAGTGACAAAGTTTCTGAATTTCAATTTGGTTTTTATAAAATATATTTTCTGGAAACCTTGAGGAGAAATCTGGGAAACTGACAACTTTCTTTACCAGCTTTTAAGCAAATATTTTGTTAACGATGAAAAGAAAAAAAGGGATAGAAATTAAAGACATCATAACTCAGACATCATGGCTGTTTCCATAAATCTACGTAACTGTCATAGTTCACAATCCTGTAATGCTGCTTAAATCTAACTTATGATGCCTTTTTTCCCATAAGGACTACCCAGTTAGCATTCTGCATAGCCCGACATGTAGGAGTGAGGTTTCCCTAAAATAAAGTCAATCTGCATATCTTGCGCTTCAAGGAATGCTTCTTCCTGATCTTGATTCAGTTTATCTAGATTTATCACAATATTTGTTTGAAGCTGCTTTTAGCTAAAGTTCTAACCTGCAATGCTTTTTTTAATTTTTATTTTATTCAAAAGCAAAAAGTTAAAATACAAAACTCCAAAATATACACACACGTATATTGTGTGTGTGTGTGTATGTGTAATTATTTTAATGCACTTTTTTTTCAATGTCTTGCTTGTTTTGTGTTTCTGTTTGTTACCCGCAAGTGTGGTGGTTCAAATGTCAACATCTTGTATCTTTCTTTTCTTCTTTTGTTAAAATTGTGTCCTATAGAGAAAGCTAATAATTCAATTGGCCTGTGAGGGATAATTTTTTGTCTTATACCTTCCAGTGTTAAGTATTAAAGGCAAGGTAGAATGGACCAGTATATGTAAAAATAGATTTTTTAATATATACTAATGCTTCCTATCAGATTCTAGATCCCATCATTTCCCCATTATTATTAAAAAACAAATTCATGACACTATACTAGATTTGCAATTGTTTGCTGCTAGTTATAATTGTCCTTGACTTAAAACTATAACGGAGCTTGGGGTTTCAGTTATAAATCATTGTGCTCTTAACTGGAGGCACTATATGACCAGACAAGATTTGTGACCATTTTTGCAAGCAAGTCACCAGTCATTAAAGTGAATTCCAATGGTACCTTGGAACTCATTGTTAATTGGTTTTGGGAGGCATGATGAATACCAAAAACTATGAAACATTTCTTTCTCATAAGCAATAATATAGTGAGTCACAAGGTAGCCGACACCGATTAGTACTAGCTTGTCTGTCCAGTATCAAATAAACAATGAGTACTGGGACAAAAATTTTGCATCAAAATACATTGAGTACCAAATTCAATGAGTTTCAAAGCAATTGAGTACCAAGGTACCATGGAATGTGGTTGTTAAACAAATCCAGCATATCCAGTAGGCATTTTTTGCCAGAAAATGGCAAAAGAAATGTCAGAAATAACAAAACACATCACCACAGAACACGGCAGTCAGTTGTAAACGTGAGGCAGTTGCCGAGTGCCCAAAATGCAATCACATGACTATGGGGGAGGAGAAAGTGGCAGTCCTAATTTCAAGGATGGGTTATAAATAACGTTTTAAAAAGTCCATCCTAACTTCAAGTGCTAGTTAAGCAACCAGTTGTAAGTTGAGGAGTACCTGTATTTGGATAATTGGGAAAGAGCTTAAAATCTGGTACAAATTTGACTAATAGCAGATAGGTTTCCTTGGCTATCTTGTCATTTGGCCTGCTCTGATTAGCAATATTTATCCTGAATCTCTGGCTGGAAGTCTTTCACATCACCTCTTATATTTTATGATTTCTCCCTGCCCTTTGGGAGTCCCTTTTATTACGGCTAGTCTAAAGGTGGTCTTCCCATCAGTTTTCCTTGAAATTGGATATATCAAGGAAATAAAGTCATCTTCTTCATGAAAAGCATATGCTGAAACTCTATTGTCTTTTATTCATCAATGGCCCGTAGCAGTTCTTTATCACTTCCCCAAATGGTCAAAAAACATCTGAACATATTTGGATGCTCACTTCTTACAATAGATCATCTCCTTGTTTCTGTGGGATGCAGAATGATTGTGGGTCAAAGCAGCAATGGAACAAGCCAAGAAGAAAGGACCAAAAGCCCCTGGTGCTTCCCTTCCAGCCTTTGGCTGGTAGATGGCTAGTCCAGAATTATATACTTAATAATTAGTTGAGTCCTAATTCACTATATCCAAGAACAGATGAGCATATGATGCGATTAAAATTTTAAAAATTACTTTTTAAAGCAATCAGTATATGTGAATTAAGTGTTGCAAATTGCCACTGTATCAAATGAATGCTTCTTACAAGTTTGTTGTAGCATTTCCTTAAAAGGAAATACTATTCTGGTAGCACATCTAACTTTTAAAAAATCTTCTTTTCCCAGACTTTGAACTTTTGTTTTACTCTGCTTTTCTTTTTCCCTTTTAAAAGCAACATGCCCTCTTTTTCTCTCTCTCTCTCTCTGTCCCCTGACAATCACTTTTTTGTAATGACAGCTGTGCTGGATGGGCAAGCCAGGATGTAGGGTGGAGAGAGATAAGTACTAATTTTTCCTTTTAGACTAACAGGTAAAAGGGCCAGACGTCCTGTTCCATGTACTGTGAGGAGACCGCCCTTTTCCTCCAGAGCCCTTCCAACCATTCATTTTTCTGGAGGAGAAACTGTACAGGCCACATAGTCTGTCCCAGGCTTTCTAAATTAACCTGTTGTCTTTGATAACTCCAAGCAGAGGAACGGCTTTATTATTTGCATATTCTATTGTTTCTGTACAAAGAAGGTAGATCTCCACTGGCAAAGTGGATAGAATACTGTACTGCAGGCCACTTCTGCTGACTATCGGCTGCCTGCAATTTGGTAGTTCAAATTCCACCAGGTTCAGGGTTGACTCAGCCTTCCATCCTCCCAAGGTGGGTAAGATGAGGACCCAGATTGTTAGGGGCAATATGCTGACTCTGTAAAGCACTATAAAGCGGTGTGTAAGTCTAAGTGCTATTGCTATCTCATTCCTGTTCTTGTCCTATCTCTCAGACAGCAAAATGACTTGGTCTGATCTTGAACATAGGTCAATAGAACAATAGGGAGTTGCATTTGGTAGTCTTCATTTTGATGCAAGCAGAAACCCAATATCTGTTTGCAAGATTTTATAACATCTGGGTTTAGCAGAAGCATTTGCATCTCAAATTATTTTAGTAGATACAAGGTTCAGTGAAATTGTGATTTGGTTATTTTTGGTTTCATGTTCCTTTTTCTGTCAGGTTATTTTTTTCCCCTTTATTTTAAATGTACTACAAAAATTAAATCAATATATCCTTCCTTTTTAAGATCATAAGTTTTAACTGCTATGCTGCTATGTTTTTCGCTAGACAATGAAAAACTGTAAGATTGAGAGCATGTGTTTGTGTGTGTATACATACATAAAAATAATGATTGAATTTGCAAATAACTCTCTTGGGGAAGAGAACTGAGGCATAAAGTCCTGTATAACTAAGTGCATGATTTATTCATTGTTTCTAAGCTAAGCAGTTGCAAAGGTAGAGTATCCTTGTTCTGCACTATCCACAGAATCATGAGTGTCCAGGGGATATGGGGACGGGGCAAGAGAAGGCAAGTGAGATCAGATGCATCATTACATCATTGCAGAAGCAACATGGATTATGCAATTTATGTCAGTTGTGTTCCATTGCAATCAGAAATTACTGTACATAACTCATGTCAAAATTTGCACAATGATATCATGACCTGTATCTGACACCTGTGTGTAGGCCACTGTATATCTGGTTAGTAGGAATTTTAAAAATCTTCGCTACTGGAATAATGTCGGAAATATACAGGGGAAAAAGTCCTTTACTTATATTTTCTGTACTGATTTGTATCATTCCAGCAAACATCCACTAGGAAGTCATGAATATATTCAACACTGCAGGAAGTTTGACATAGATATCCGGTTGCAGCTGATGAAGAGGAAGGCTGTTCGCAGTGACCTGGCTAGGACGGTAAATGTCTGGCTTGTAAACATGAAAACAGCTCTGACAAAATTATTACTTCTTAGCCAGTTCTAATTCAGTATTTCCATTAACATCATGTAAGAGCATGTTTGATAGAAAAATAGTTCTTATATGTTGAGGGCTAGGACAAGATCTTGACTTAAACTTAACCCTTTATATCATTTTTAATATTGTTCATTTGTTTTTAATCCATAATTATCAATGGAGCAGCATTTGCCACTATTGCTTGTCTAGCTGTAAATCTTTAGTTGAGGACTGTAATCTTACTTATTCTTAAAGAGGAATAGTAAGATTCAGCATATGTCTAATGTTAGAGGGCAGCAACATGCTCTCTAGAGTCTTAGAACCTTATTTATGGTTAGAGGCATAATCTTAGAGGCATCTGAGATTAAACTGCTAATATTCAGTACCAAAAATATAATCCCTCCATTTTAATAAAATATACCCTATATGTGCTAGTTGTCTGAGAGTCTTCATATATATTTTATCAAAGATTCCACCCCCCCAAAAAATCTGCCCAGATAAAACCCAAAGTTCAGCCCTGCACAGCCCTGCACAATACCTAGTGATATTATTAACATGCCCACTGAAGTCCTCAGAGGCAATTCAAAATCATTGTATTAATTATCATAGTAACTCTGGCATCTGGCATCTTGACTCCTGTTTAAATGCCACCTGCAATGTAGAATACCTCTCTGGTACAAGTATGCTTTTGATCAGATGTTCTGATACTTGGGAAGTAAGAATAACAAACACACCTGGGTGTCTGTTTATGCAGAATACTTCTTAGAGCTAATAGCTTCATTTTATACCTATACTTCTGCAGTTAAAGTCTCTTGCATTGCAACTGCTACAGTGATATTTTGTGTTGGACAAATTGCATCTCCCTAACATAAGAGAAGTTATCAATGGTATAATTTCAGGACAGCAGCTTTAATAAACAGAATGTTGACAAGCCAGTAGTGATGTATAAAAGAGTGGACCTATGTATGTAAAATTAAATTCTCAGAGCTGAAACCTTTGCTTTAATATTTTTGTATAACAGAGCAGAAAACCATCTGTTTAGCATCTTAAGATATCTTTTTCAGAAGGGAGTTCTACAGGTCTATTCTGCTTCCTCAAAAATCTAAGTCAAATTTAAAAACTATTTTTTAGAAACAAAACTGTTCCTGCAAATTAATAAGTAATCCTTTTGTCAGAAAGAAATTCAGTGCTCTATCTCTTGGGAAGCATTTATGCATATAAATATCATTTATAATAAAAACATTATTTATTTATGCATTCATTCATTTGATCGATGTATATATCGCCAGCTATTTTACAAAAAAGGCTCAGGGTGGCATATAAGAGCTAAAAACAATTGACCAACAACCATGATGTCCAAAGTCACTAATCCAACCCAACTCATAACCAACAGAGCTCATCTAACTGTCTGGCCCAAATTACCTGGGGGAACAGCCAGGTCTTTAATAGCTTACAAATAGCTAAAAGGGCTGAGGCCATCTGGATCTCCAGAGGGATATTGTTTCATTGAGTAGATGCTTCCACAGAGAAAGCTTTACTCTGGAGTCCAATAAGATGACATTATGTAATGAAAGGGACTTGAAATATGCCCTCCATGATAGATTAGTGAGGTAAGCAGACAGTATGGTAATCAAGTTGTCCTGCAAATAGCCTGGCCCTGTGCCATGTAGACTTTATAGATAATGACCAGCACCTCCCAAAAGTCCACTGGGAGCTGGTGCAGTGGTGCTATATAGGCCTAAAGAGAAACACCAACAGCTGCAGCTTCTGAATGCCTTTCTGGTCCATTGTAGAGTGCATTACAGTAATCCAAATGGGAGTTGATTAAGGTGTGAGTCACTGTGAGCAAACCGTCCTGGTCCAGGAATGGGTGCAATTGGCGCACAATGAACTTGTACAGATGTACTCCTAGACATGCCTATCATTGATTCTTCAAGCAGGAGACATGAGTGTAAGAGGAGCCCTAAGTTGCACACTGACTAAATGTTTCCCCGATGGAAAATCTCTGGGTCCTTGTAGGGAGGGTTAGTGGTTGGAGGCTTTAAACTTCTTGGCCTTGCCAGGGCTAAGCAGAAGCCTTAATCCAAACCCCAACACCCTCATGACATTAGATAAGAAGCTTGATGGCATCACCTGGTTGGCCCAAAACAGAAATTTATAGTTTGGTTCATTATTGAACAATAACACAGGCAGCTTTGCAGCAGGCAGCCTTAGCAAGTGTAACAGAGAGATGTTGAGGATTGTTGAGCAACTATTTTTCTTAATGTAGGTGAATGATGACCAAAGCCCTTCCACCCTCAACCACTATGTTCATCTCCAAGAGAGGCCAATCAAGCAGACCATCACCAGGTAAAAAAAATAGTAATGAAACTGCAATGTAGTTGGTAGAGAAACTATACACAAACAGAACTTCTGTGGACTGTATAGGCCAGGGTTGTCGAACTCATGTCGTCATGGCGTCATGTGATGTATTGGTACTTTTTTCTCCTTCGCTAAAATGGGTGTGGACGTGGCCAGCACATGATGCATCCAGCCCATGGGCTGGGAGTTTGACAGCCCTGGTATAGGCTAATACTAAGTGACAAAAAGACACATAAAGAGACATAGCACTATCTGAGTTCTTAATCTGGGCCAGCCATGTTTGCAGGCCATATGGGGAAAATCTGCAACTCACAGGTAGGACATATGGTTACCATGAAAATGTTCCCTGTTCAACCTTGGCAGCTCTAAATATGGCTGGAAAAAACTCATGACTGAAAACCTGAAGAATTGCTAATCGGGACAAACAGTTCTAAGCTAGACATGTGCATACAAACCTTGACTTGACATAAATTGATCCTCCACATGAAACAAACTTTTTTCCATATCCTATTCTGAGCTGTTCATTGTTGCTTCTTCCTATAGGCAGGCCCTGACCCTTCTTTTTGATACTTTCCACAATGAGGTGGATGCATTCTTAGCAACTGAGGTAAGATGGCAGTTTTCAGATTTGGGGAGGGAGGGGGCAATACCTTGATGGCAAGCTCAGTTTCAGGAAACGGCAAGTACATTGGACCCTCTCATAGCTGGACATGTCAGTAGCAGTTCCAAAGCATAACCTCAGAGACTTGTGCTGAAATAAGAATGGTAAATCCCAACACCAGCAGCAGAGTAATAGCTGTTGAAACCATTCGGTTGGGTTGGGTTGATGCTGCTACTACTGCTATGTTTATCATCCTCAAGGTAAAGGGCATAGAGTGGAGATGTTACCACACATGGGTAAGTTTCATTGTTGCTACCACTATTAAGGAGCCCATCCTGAGTGGGTACTCCAGATTTGGTGCTAGTCTTGCCTGAATTATGCTTTTAAATAATATTTGGGACATTGCTGTATTATTTGATGTGACTGAATATTACTAGACATGTAAGTATTATCCTTTTGTAATCTCTAGGATGTGAAATCACCCATCCAGAATGTTGCAATGGGTAGCCTAGAAATTCTACACCTCTTCTTCTAAGTCTCTCTCATCTCTAATTCCCGACAACCACCCCATTACAAGGCTTACACTTTTCAAAATTTGTACCATTGTGTTTATCTTCTTGCTTCTTGCCACAGCTTGTTTGAAGAACAGCAGAATAAGAAGATTCTGAGCTTTGTTTGTTTATTAATTTATTATTCAAATTTGTGTAGTTGCCCATCTTATATAATAAAGATATGCAATCTTTGGGGGACTGAATGATACATTCAGTCTTCCAGAACATATCTAGGGCTGCCTGCCCACAGTAGATAGGTCTAGAATACATGAACAACTGTAGTATGTTAGGCAGCACCAAGGCTGGCTCTTAAAGTAATAAATATACCGGTAGTACATGCTTGCAGAGAAAGTCCATCACAGTTTGAGTGGTATCAGTAAAAATTAAAATCAGATATGAACAATGAGAAGCAGCAGATGAACCTGGGTTACTTTGGTTGTATTTTAGTAATGGTGGGCAGGATGGCTATGGGAAGGATTGGGTGGTGAAATGGCAGTGGCACTTGAGGGACCAAGTGATGCAAGAAAGTTCTCAATATTATTGTGCACGACTTTTCAGCATAAAAGGACTATCATTCCTGTAATTCATAGGTTCGCTGCTACATTTGTGGCAAATTTGAAGAGCTCAGAGGCTCCATCCAGGCCTTTTGGGGTGAGGGGGCCGGTTGTGCACCTCTGTTGTAAAGCAGTATAACATCTGATAGCTTTTGTGTGCTTTGGTTACTCATTTGAAGATACTGAAAACAGTATTATAATAATAAAATAAATATTTTGTGATAATATGAAGAAAATAAATGGTAAACCTATTTTCGCCACTGTGGTTTCCTCCAGTATGTTCCCTCACATCTCATTGCTCACAGCTTGTTTTATTTCCTTTCTGAAACTGATTAGAGAAGGTTTTTTTAGAGCTTCTTTAATGGGACTAGGTCTATCTAGTCTGTCTATAAAGATAGGCAATTAACATAGTTCTTGCTCATTTCACATTTTCCTCATTCCATCTTGACTGCTTTATGGGAGTCAGATTTCCCAACATAAAGTTGGGGCTGTCGGCATAAAGGTGTTTGGGATGGCAGCCAAGACGTTGTACTAGATAGCAGTATAAACTATCAGTCAAAGCAGGAAAAAAAATATAAAAAATGGGTGTAGAGAAGTGGTTCTCAGGTTCTATTTTTTACATTGTTAGCAGAGCACTATAAGGTAGAAAGTTCCTCTTTGTTTCAGTTTTCCTTTGTTGGCCTTTGCCCAGCTTTTTCTTTTCATTTAGAATAATCTGTGTTATTCAGCTTTTGATGCAGAGATTACAATGTTTGTTCTAGATCATATGAGTCACTGAGGTATAGGATAGGGAAGCAAAAGATCCTTGGAGTTCTTGCAGATGTGATACATAGTCAGCACTAAATATTCTCCTTATTTTTATCTTGTATTTTCTTACTATTATACAGTTACTGAAAGTTAAGATATTTTATGTCCGTAAGGACACAACTGAATAGCTATGATACAAAAAAGTGGAAAGAGGAATTGAAGAAGAACAAAGAACATGAGTGGCAGATCCTTTTAAGGAGGAGACATACTGAAAACTTTAATTTTTTTATGTGAAGCATTTCCTTTGACTCTTCCTGTTTCAGAACTTATAATTTAAGAACTTACAGAACTATAGAGAACTGAATAGAATAAGTCTTCACTCAATTGAATGGGACTTCTTCATAAGCTTGCACTGACAAAATTTGTATCTTAAAGACTCACTATGTCATAGAAATCATGGAATAACAGAATTGGAAGGGACCTTCTAGTCCAACTGCTTGAGCAGGAGATCTATACCATTATGGATAAAATGGTAGTCCAATCTCTTTTTGAAAACCTGTGACCCACAACTTCTAGAGGCAGCTGTTCCAATGATTAATTGTTGTCACTGTCAGGAAATTTCTCTTTAATTCTAAATTGCATCACTCTTCAATAATTTTCCATGTTGTCCTGCCCTCAGATGCTTTGGAGAATAGGTTGACCCATTCTTCTATGTGACAGCCTCTCAAGTAACTCTACTACGTTACCTCTAGTCCTTCTCTTTGCCAGAGTAGACATCCTAGTTCCTGCAACTGTTCACCATACAGTTTAGCCCGCAGGTTCCTATTCAACTTTGTTACTCTTTCTAATGATTCAACATATTTTTTTTGTATTGTGACCAGAACTGGATGCAGTATTCCAAGTGGTGGTCTTATTAGTACAGTATAAAGTGGTACTGTGACTTCACGTGATCTTGATACTATCCATCTGTAGATGCATTGGCACAACACTGTTGGCTCATTCTTAAATGGTTGTCCACTAGGATACCTAGATCCCACTCACAGATACTGATGTTGAACCAAGTATCACCTATTCTATAGTTGTATATTTGGGTTGTTTTGCCTATGCGTAAGACCTTACTTTTTTCGCCACTGAATTATATTTTGTTGGATAGGGCCCATAGTTCAAATCTCAAGATCCTTCTGATTTTGAGCCTATCTTCTAACATGTTGGTTGTTGCCTCATTTGGTGTTGCCTACAAATTTGATGAGTTCCCCTTTATCCCCTTATTAAATAATTTACGAATAGGTTGAAGAGTACTGGGCCTAAGACAGAGCCCCACTGCATGCTTCCTTCCGTTTAGATGTAGTTTCCATTGAGGACTACACACTGAGTACGATTGGTCAGCCAGTTGTGAATCCATCTAATGGTGATTCCGAGGTGCCATCTTAGGCATCAGTGAGGACCCAGATTGTTGGGGGCAATATGCTGACTTTGTAAACCGCTTAGAGAGGGCTGTAAAGCACTGTGAAGCGGTATATAAGTCTATTGCTATAATGTATCTCTATGCTCAAAATGTTTGAGGTTAGAACCTGCATCATTAGATAAATAAAGAGCTGGTGGTTTTATAAAGAAATATGTGCATGGTGAAGGGAAAAATGTTATCAAAATATAGTGCAAAATAAGGTAAAGCTTAAGCTTATTTGTTTAATCTATCTTTCTATCCAATCTAAGAAAGAAACAATTGATAAGCTACTTGGGACAAATATTATGCCACTTTTGTGTAAGTTGTACATATGAGAATGAGAGAAGCATAGGGAGTTAACTATTTCTTATTCTGTTTTAGAGATTATTCATAAACAAATAATTTCAAACACATATAAAATCCTAAACAATTCATATTTGATTTAGTAAAAGGTTCCTCTGTAAAATGGAAAAATAATACCGTACTTTTATAGATGAATGTACATATAGAAATTACAGAATTTTTGTGTGAAAGTGCTTCTAGTTTCCACAGAACACAATTTTTACACTTTGCATCTTATTTTTCCTGTTTGATACACATCTATCCCTTTCTTTCCAGTTTTGCTTTATGGGATCCCATTTCTTCAAGTGCTGTCCAGTGAAGGAAGAGAATTGTATATCTTTCTTCCACATCTTCTGCAAGTCTGATCCTTTCAGACCATATGCAACAGAACCTTCTCAGGACTCTTAACCAACAAATACCTACATTTTGCAGGCAATAGGTGCAGTAAACAATAGTGCCCCTTAGTGGCAATTCTTTCTATGCCTTCTGGAGCAATCACTTGAATTGCTGTATATTGGTGGAAGATGTTAATAGTATCATGTCTTCCAAATTCTACATGAAGGAATTGAAACACACTAAATTCCTTCATGTAGATTTGGAAGTCATGTGATTCTGCCTTTTTCCTTTTAAATTCAAGTATGACTTTAATGTTGAAATATATTAAAGACATATCTGAAGCCATATTTGAATTTAAGACAGAAAAGGTGCTAATTTTTCTACAACTTTCTGTTTAGTTTTTGGTCACAAAGATGGTGAAGAGAAAAAAAGACCATCTGTGCTAAAGCTCACAAAAGCTCAATAGGATTTGTCAGAGGTGAAAAAGAGGAACAGACTCTTCTAAATTAGAATGTTTACTGCAGTACTTTTAGGTAAATAACGTATATATATTTTCAATAGATACAATGACCTTGTTTTAACTAAGTATCTATAGATAGTACTACATTGAAAACTCCAAACAGAAACTCTTACCTGTTTCACTCCTTCCTGCCCTCCTTGGCTCATGCAACTTTATTTAGTGCTTTCATTTCTGAGAATAGGAAGACTGCAAAACAAAAGTTTCTCTCTTTGATTTTGACACCTTTCCCAAGGTATCCTGCTCTGAAGACCTTCTTGCTGTTGCTTTTGGGAAGAAATCTCCCACTAATATCAAAGGAGAGGAAATACTTGAATTCCACACCCACGCCGGCTAGATCTTAATGATTGTCAGGCTCCCAAGCCGTGTGTTAATGCAAAGATATAAATAACATCATTGTAGCTTACTCTTTCCAATGTTTCAATTATTCATCCAGGGAGATTTCCAACTGAAAGCAGAGCGGGTAGTACAGTCTGTCATGGCCATTTGCAATGCTTTGGCTGCTGTAGAATCCCAGGAAATCACTGCAGCCCTGAATCAGCTACCGCCTTGTCCATCTCGCATGCAGCCCAAAATCCAGAAGGTAAGAAGTGAGAGTCTGGAAATTCAGAAACAGCAAGCTTGAATTTTAACATTAGAACCAAATAGATGAAAATGATAAGAGGGGAATTCAATATAAGTGAAGATAGGACAAGTGATGCTATTGCAGCTGCTTCCCTCCCCTCTTTTAACTACAGTAATGGGTTTTTTTGCATTCTGTCCACTTACTTTCTTGAAATATTTTGCTCTCTGCAAAGGAACAATTGTTCTTTCTACCTTTTTTGGAGCAGGTGAGTTTATTTACCTACCTACATAGTTTTCTGTGCCACTCCAGACAAGAAAAACACTGATTAAGATGTGAATAAGGTGAGAGCTTAAGTTACTGAAGCTCAATCCATTTTGGACTCTTTCATATTCTTCATTTACATGGCCTGGTTTTACAAAATAATATGTGATAATTGGTGGTTCCAGCATGGTGCTGAGCTTAAAATAAATCACGTTATGATTTAATGCAATGTTTAAGTCCAAACCAGCTAATGGAATAGTTTAGGATTAGGTGATCCTAATTGGTAACTTATGACCATAACAAGATAGGAAGGAGTATTATTCCCTCACTCTTCACTATCTTGACCTGCATGATAAATGTGGTATGTGGGTGAACTTTAAGCCATTCGCATTAGCAGAACAAATGAAACCTGAGGCAGACCCTCAGAGATGATCTATTTAAAAAGTAGCATTTCCAAACTGAACCTTTCTGAGCTTATGGACAATAGTCTGATCAAAAGAAATGCCCCTTACCCAGGAGATAATTAAAAAAAAAACCTATCTGAAAATGTGCTTACTTAAGACATTAGGAATTATCTCTGAGTTTACGCTGACAGGTCAAACTGCTAGCCTGCCTGAGTTGCATAAATGGGTAGAGTAAAGAATCAAGCCAAATTCTATAGATAAATAATTTTAGCAATCTTCTTTTAGATATGTAGATTTCCCTATGTAAATCCCCAGCCCGCTTAGTTATTGCTAAGATTTCTGGGAGTTGGTTCATCTGGAGGACCTTAGGTTAGAGAATTTTAGCACTCAGAATAAAAAGATAAATGGGTACTTAACATTGGAGCAAAACAGTAGAATGGGTGAATATTTGCTATGGGGATTTAGTAAATAAACTCAGGATTCCTTATTATCTGTCACAAGTGGTTTTCAGAACTGAAACATGTCTGTGTACTGTATATAAGGTGGTTGACTCATTAACATTAACTATTTTCAATTTTGTTTTTCCTTCCTATATAGGATCCAAATGTTTTGGCCATGAGGGAAAACAGAGGTAAACATTTCCTCTCTAATTAGTGAATTCTGGAGGCTTTAATATTCTGTTGTTTCCTATAACAACAAAAAGCAACCACAATAAAAACAACAATGGCAATGTATATTAATTTTCTGAGTCATTTCAGTTCTTCATTTAGAATGACTACATAAAATGGAAAATTCCTTTGAGCAAGCTCTTTGGACAGCTGATTTATCTTGGTCAGAACAGTAATGGAAGATTTTCAAAAAATCCTAATTACACCTTTGTGAGGCTATGTTTGCTAATTATAATATGAGAGTTATCTGAAGTAGGAAATCTTATAAGAAGTTTTTTTAAAAAGAAAGTCAAAAGCAGTGATAGTGTGATATTGGTTAAAACTTTTTCTACCCATTTTCACAATTGAAATAGATTCAGTTTTTACCCATAGAGCAAGCATGTTTTGTACAGTAGACACAACTTTATAGAAAATGAGCATTCCAGGAAAGAAAAGAGTAGTATTCAGTTTAGTGCTGAAGAACTTGGCATTGTCCTTGCTTTGGGGTTTTTTGTTTGTTTGTTTGTTTTATTTTTTTGTGGCCTAGGAAAACTGATTTTTATATAGATGTTAAGTGATACCGTACTACGGGCATTAGTCAAACAATTATTGGTAGAAAAGAAGGCAGCTTCTTTTCACAACACATAATTAGGACGTGTTATTTAAGATATTAGAAATTGTCTTCTGGAAGGCATGAACCAAGAGTCAAAATGAGTAACTTTGGAGAATAATTTGCTACAGTATACCTAGACTGAGTTCACACGCTCTGATAAGACATGGTTTCTTTAATCAGCTTTGCCCCAAAAACCACACTTGGCTGAGGTTGCTTAAACATTAAGCAATAAACAAACACCCTTCAAAAATGACAGTTGCAGGATCAGACATGCTAAACCAAAAACAAACCATGTTATACAAGTAAGCAAGTAAAGATTTTATTTGTTATTTCCAAATGTTTCAGGTTTTAATTTTTAAGCAATTTTTGCAAAACTTGCAAATTATGTTTTGTATACAGCATGATGAACCAAAACCAAACCTTATACCTGGGAATTTAGAAGTGGGGAATTCCATAATGGATAAGCACCACTTACAGAACAACATCACTGTGGTCAAAATGTTTGCCATATGTATAAGCTCCACAGGGACATTTTCTTGATGGCCGCTTAAAAATGAATTCTAGAATTCGTTCTGAATTCTCACAATATCTAAATAGATTCCTCTCTCCAACAGAGAAAATTGTAGAAGCTTTGACAGCCTCTATCTTGGATCTGGTGGAGCTCTATTGTAGTACCTTCAATGCAGACTTCCAGACAGTGGTACATGGGAATAGAAAGCATTCATTCTCCCAAGAAGCCCGACTGCTTTCCTGTCCTCTCTCCTTCAAAGTCTATGCTACTCATCGTATACCCATCACCTGGGCTACAAGGTAAACAAGAACGTATTTTTGTAATAACTTGGCAATGTTTGGCAAAGGACAATAGGCATTTAAAGCTAGACCTAGGGACTAGGTTGGAGACATCTGTCTTTAAGTCCACCTTCAAATGAGAAAGCTTGCTAGGTGACTTTGGGCCACAAAGTTCCTTTTAGGTCTGTGTACCTCACATAGATAACAGCGGAAAAGGGACTGCTGTGTATGGCAAAAAGATGAAATGGAATATTAAAATAATAATGTACAAGTCTACAGCTATTGGAGGGATACTGGGAAGCTTCATTCCCATTTTGAAGTGGCCAGTCACTTATATCAACAAAGAGATCCTTTCTGGCACATGGGAGAGGGCATCTCTTGTGGTTCCCAGGCTATGGAATGCATCCCCAAGGAGATGTCTTTGGTCCTCTTTCCCAGTTTTAAAGAGAATGCCAAAAACAATTGTGTACTGATCTTAAGTTAATCGCATTGTCTTCTTTTTATGTTTTATAGATTCCTTTTTAATTGTTCTAGGCTGGCTTGAGTGTTGTATGAAATATAAATCTAATAAAATAACCAGGATTGTAGAATACAATTTTCTGTGAAGATCCCCAGTGTTCATTTTTGCCATTGGGGTGTAAAAACCAGAGACAGCATCCATAAGGGAATTGTATATATTCATTAGTACACAATCCACTCCCTTCCCCATGAAGGCTCTTTAAAGTACCTTTAAAGAGGGTCTATTCCCTTTGAAAGAATGTTAGCTGGTCAGATGAGCAACTAAGGTCTAAATACTGAATTCTTTGTTCTCCTGCAAGTCTGATTCTGGAAACTCCCTGGGATGCTACACTAGCTTGGCTCTATGGACAGTGACAGATGGCTGCTTCTCAGCCTGGGCTTCCCTTCTTGGGCCAAAGACTGCTAGTGGAGGGGACTCACCTAATGGCTATAGAGACAATAAGAAGTGGGTGGGGCATGCTTCTTTGTAAACACTCTTTGCTCGTGTGTTTTCATTCCAATAAAGACAGGGATGCAGTGACAGGGAGTAATCCACCTCCCCAGCAGCAGGAACACGTGAGAGGTAGTTGCAGAAGTTAGCTGCCATCCCTCCAGGGACCTCTTGCTTTTGTTCCATCGTTAATGTATTCCACTGAATGAGTGATTCTGAACAAAAGCAGTAGCCTGGGAAATCCAAGCCTGTCCTGACCTTTGTTACCCAGTAAGCCCTCCTAGCATCATCGCTTGGCACCTGTCACATGGCTGGCCTTCTGACAGAGCACCCTGTGATGGCATTCTAAAAGGCGTATGTCTCTCCAGCTGGCTGAGAAGGAAGTAGGGAAACACTTCTGAAAAGATGATTACCCCAGGAAACACCCCGTGGTTGGTCTGTTGGGTGTGTGTGTGTGTGTGAAAATCTGTGGGAGAACTGACCCTTTCTAGCCATCTTCCTCCTCCTCCTCCTTTGTTCAACTATCTGAGTTGAAAAAATGACTTGGATAAGGCATCTTTCAACTGAGATCTGGATCTGTTCAAAGGGTGACTTAATTTAGGTTAAAAAATGGTTTTATCCCAATCCTGGCCATAACTTGAATGTAATGTGTTGGGTTGAATTTCTGTGCCCAAAGTTACACTTTTATTTGATGCCAGAAAGAAAGACTTAGGATTTTAGGATAACAGCAAAAATTGTAAACTTTAGAATCTTGAAATGTGGAAATTTCCCTTTAAAAATCATAGACATGAAAGAGGATATTATTTTGGTTTGTCATACAGTCAGCCACATGTTTAGACTGGATTTGGCATTTTTATCCATCTAACCCTAACCCTTCTCAAGGACCTGGGATAAATAGTTAAAAAACTATTTGATTGTATTAGAGATATGGTCACAGGATGTTGTCTTTTGCAATTGACTGTTAGTGATTTTGTCAATCCTGGTGGTGTTCAAGTGTTATTGTTATTCCAAAGTGTAAATCCAATCCATTTGCTCAAGGATATTAGTCATACACTCACACACACACACACACACACACACACACACACACACACACACGTGCCCACTCACCGAGAGAGGGGGGGGGGAGAGAGAAAGAAAGCTGCTAGCTTTATAAAGCTTTATACAGCTTGAAGATTTTTGTCTCTTGCCCTCCAGTATTTTCATTGGTATGTCACATAACCAATCATACAAAACAAAGCCAGTATTATTTTGGTATGGAGGAAACAGGGAATATCCTGTGATATTATAAGTATAGGTGTAGTATTATTATTAATTGTTCTTTTCCATCTCAGGCATACAAAAGTGGCTAATAATAGCTTTTAAAATTAAACAAAACGTAGGAAAATTTTGTTGAAAGACTGAAAGCAGAACTGATGCTAACCCGGCAAACACACTTCCTTATTCTCCTGCCCACCTCTCAAACCAACTTCAGATAATTTATTGACCTTTAATGAATCTCAGTGGGGAAGGGAAATTATAGTTGCAAGTCATCTACTAACTGGAGATTCCTCTGGTTGCATGAATAATCTTTGGGCACATTATAGACCGAACACGAACCGTCTGGATTTTTCTTTTATTAATTGTCCCTTTGGGGGTACCAAACTGGATAGGACTTTTCTTGGGAATAAAACCGATTCTCACCTGTGAATCAGTTGCTGAACAAGAAATAAATCAAGACATTTCTTTTCATGTGAACCTCCTGTTTTTTATGCATTGCAGTTACACGTTATTGAAAGCATCCATTTTTCTTTTCTTTCTTTGCATTGTGAGATAATGAGAATTTGCTCGTCTGACCTTTATTGTCATCCATCTTTCTACAGCTACGAAGATTTCTACCTCTCCTGCTCACTCAGCCATGGGGGAAAGGAACTTAGCACCCCTCTGCAAACCCGAAAAGCTCATGTATACAAGTACCTCTTTCATCTAATCATCTGGGACCAACAGTAAGGCATCATCTCTTTAATCTCCCTTTGAAGTATAAGAATGGGAGAGATTTTTGTACATTCTTAATGTGGGGAGAGAGATGATGGCTTTTTTAAAAATGTTTTTTTGTGAAATGACTACTGTTCAGTGGCAAAGGATATGATACGCCATCTCCCGAGAAGGCTCGATCCATTTTTAAAATCTCAGGACAATGTGTCAGGAACCCAACACTGTCCCTGAACCAGCCTGGAATAGTTATAACTGAGTATCATCAACATATTGATAAGGTGTGTGTGTGTGTGAGAGAGAGAGAGAGAGAGAGCATCCCTTCAACTCATTCTTGATTCCTGGTGACCGCCTAGACAAGTCCATAAATTGGCAGCATTTTCAGAAATAGCTTGCTGTTGCTTTCTTCTTGGGGCCGAGAAATAGTGACTGGCCCAGTCACACAATGGGTTTCATGCTAAAACTGAAATAGAACTCACAGCTTCATGTTTTGAAGCTTGATGTTTATGCCAAACTGATTTCAAGCTGGCAATGCCTCGTCCCAACCTGGCAGATAACTTCTTCTATAGTTTATATTAAGTACGGTGGGGAAATAGAAACAGAGCCTGTGGCATCCCTCATTGGAGTACTTGGAAGCTTGGCTATTCTACCCCCTTGTGCAACAATGTTTATAGGAATTATTAGAATGCAATATTGCAGGTAAACTCTACCCACAGCCTGGAATTCAATCCTGATGGGGCTCGGTATTGACTCAGCCTTCCAGCCTTCTGAGATTGATAACATGACAACCTGTATTGTTGGAGGTAATATGCTGACATTGTGACCCACTCAGAGAATATAAAGCATGATGGAGTGGTGTATAAGTCTTAAGTGCTATGGCTATCGCTGTTATTTACTCAGGCAGGAGCTAAACCCCTGCAAAACTGTGTCATCCATCATCAATCTTCCAGAAGAATACCATTTATAAGTGGTATCAAATCCTGCTGAGAAGTCCAACAGGCCCAAGAGTTGTATATTCCAGACCTGACAAAGATAATCTATCAGAGCTAGTGCTGTTTCTGGCCTACGTTCAGAAACAATTTGATCCCACAACACTTTCTTCCTTCATCAGAACACAAGGTGACTTTAGAATGTGCTGGTCCGCCCCAAAATAATAGATCAGAATATCTATGTTGAATGAATTAGACGATGTCCAGTACATTGTGTCATCCAGTAGCAAAACAAAGCAGCCTTTATAAAATACAGAGTGCTTGACTATCCATTGAACCCAAATTCATGCACTGATAGTTATTGTTTATCCTCCTTTTTAATGGAAATTCTGCTTTATGTAATAAGGAATAGAGAAGCGATATAGGGATGTGATTGTTATCTATTTTCTATCTGTTGTTTTTCTATTCCACATCAGAACTTCCACAGTGCTCCAGTTCTGCTTTTTGAGGGCACAAATATAAGAAGCAACTCTACAGTGGGACTTTATTTCTAATATTCCTATGCTATGATCTAAAATTGTTCTAAAACATACACAAAATCAGAAGGCCCTACGGGGCTTGAAAACTGTAGGTTGCTCTTCCAAGCTCTGAAGTAACGGATGTATTATAAAATAACCAAAATCCCCTATCAATAAAAATGGGAAAAGCTTACAAAGCATGTAGCGCATATTACTCTTAAATGAAGCTATTATTACCAACGTGTGGCTTTCCCGCCAAGTATCTGTTGGAAACTAGCTTGCAATATTGGAGGAGGTGGAACACAATAAACAAAAAGAAAGAGGCTTCAGGCACGACTTTGGTGGCTTTTTGGCACATGTCCACAATGTGTTTGCAAACTTCAATCTGATCTTAAAAGGTGCAGGCGGGGGCTGTTTTTGATTTGTTTGGGTGAAAGGGGGTAGGCTCACAGAGAAACAGATGGTGCAAAAGTGACAAACTGGTCTGCTATGCAAAGTGTAATTTGTCCCTAACTGCTTTTGTGATTCTGCAAAATAAACCCTGCGTGCTTGGACAGTTCTTCCCAAGGGCAGATGTCTACATTTGAGAATCTGACAAAATAACTTCCGAGGGATATCGGATTGCAAAGCAACTGGAGAGGGACGGGTTTCTTCTGTTAACCCTACACTCCCTGCCAGGGGATATATAGTGCACTTTGGAGTTGTCAAGGTGGTGGATAAGAGAACTAGATCCAAAAATAGTTCAGGCAGCAAGAAGTCTGCTGCCCAGTGTTGAGCTACTTAGTATTTTTATTAAGAAAAGGCTGTGGGAAAGAGATAATTTTAGAAGTTGTCTCTTCCAGCAAAGAAAACCCTCAAGACTCACCGGAGACCAACATGGAAAGTGTGGCCTAAACTTCTCTTGGTAGGAGTGCTTTATTCAAGCAACTAAAAATGGATTAAACTTCAGAGCGAAAAGGCTGGAATGAGGAGCCTACCATGTGGCTGTTTCTGCATACCCCAAGCTAGCTGCTAGAAGGGTTTACAGACATGAAAGATTTTATACAGCACTTTTGGACTGTCTTTGGGTCCCTATGAGGCTTCCCTGAGCACAGGCGTACCCTCCAGCCTTGCTTACGCTACAGGATTAACTAGGGTTCAGTTGGAAAACTTAAAGTAGCTGTATAGAATGGAAGAATGGAAACTTTGGAAGAAGGTTAGTGTGCCCTTCCCTTCCCTTTAATCCAGCCCAGAAACCTCCAGATGGAAATTTGGCATAGAGGGGACTTATGTGGAGGTTTTTTTGCAGTGGTGATTCCCTCCTATCTGAATTTGGCTTCAGTGGAGTTTAGCTCCAAAGTCCATTTTGTATGGCAGAGCTCACCCCTGATATCTGGTAGCATTAATAAATATATTTCTAAGCATATGCTACATGTCATTTTCTCAGCATTAATTACTACTTGTCAGCTATTGAAGACAAGACTTTTAGGCAAAAGAAGTGGTATTTTCTGCATTTTTTTTCACCATTTAAAAAGTTTGGGAATGTGATTCTCTACTTGATATCTTAGTAACTACCAGCACTATTCTTTTCTGATTTAAAATGAAATACCGCAGTTGTTCATTTGCTATAATGTTGAATGCTTAACTTGCACAACCTTAAATTAACTCTTGATTCAGCTGTGGAGCTGGCTGTGATCAAATTACTTCCTTCAATTCGTTCAGTTCCTGTAAAATTATAATAGTATTGAGAAAAGACAAAGTAAAGCTTTCAACATTTTCATCCTCCTAAACTGTATTTTGAATAACAAAATAGTTAGTGAAGTGTGAGGATAATTGTCATGTTTATTTCAATGGTTAGGCAGCTATTCAGCTCTTTATGTAACACTCTGTGTCCTACAATTACAAATTCTAGTAAGCGTATTAGAAATCTCTAGTTCAGGTGCTAATCCTTTCTCATATATACATTGCACTGTGTATTGTTGCCTCTAGAGGAACACAAATCTTTTTCTTTCCTAGTAATTTAGCCTTTTGTTTCTGAGCCTCAAGAAGAAAAATCCTAAATACTAAAAATCTTCTTTTGTTGGCCTTTTTCCATACAAAGAACTATTTCGTTCTGCCAGAATAGAGTGACTTCAGCCAAGGATTCGTGTTGCCTTAACCATGCTTTCCCCATTCACCCCCTCCACTGCTGTGCAGCAGAAGCTTAGATGAGATACTGGTGTTAGAGCAGTGATAGTTTTTCAGAGTGACCTATTTCTTCTTTGGCAGCAGCTATTTTCCAGAAATATTCTTGTTTTAGCAAAGAATCAATATGATTTGGAGGCTGGGTGGGCATGTCCCAGTCCTCTGCCCTACTTTTCCTTTACACATTCTTTGATAAAGAGATTAAATACTGTACATTCATACATTAAATACGTTAATACAAAAATTATGGTTAACTAGCACAAAACAGAATGGAAGGGAGAAAGAAGAATTGGTCACAATTTAAGTCTGTAGGGCATTGCTTACAGACTTAAATTTTGAGAAAACTGGCTTGAGAAAGCTTTTCATACAAGCTTATGAAGATTACTTCACATCTTCATCTTTGAACACAGAAGATCATCTTTTGGGATACCTGCCTATCCAATTCAGCCTGCAATTTAATATGTTGCAGTGTCCCAGAGCAGCCATCCTCAGCCCGAGTGCCCCCCAAAATTAGAAACCTGTAACACCCAGATTTATCTAGCCAACATATCCAGTGGAGAATAAGTTCCAGAATAATGTTAAACTGGGGGATACTGTGAGAAATTAAAAGGAAAAGTACAATATTTATTTCAAAAGGCTTGCTAAAAGGAAGCCAAAACAGACCATATTGCCTTAGCACTTGCTTGCAATTGTCACATCTTTAGTGTTGGGACCTGCTAGCTAATATACAGTACATACATGGTAGACTGAAACAGGTTTAACTATTTTAGTTTTATCTAGGAAATGCTGGGCTTTCTCAGCATCTTCACCAAACAATGATTTTCAGAGTCATAAGAGAGATCATAAAAATGGAACACAACATAGTCCACAAAAGTCTAATTTGTCAGATATATGTTGCAGTGAAATCCAGCCACCTAAAAATACTATGTTCTGACACCTCTACACAATTATTTCATCTCCAGTGCTAATTGGTTTATTGCATTTCAGTTGTTTGAAGTGTTAACTTACACTTTGAAACTCAAGGAATAACAATGAAGGTTAGTGAGTTCAAGTGAGGCTTGGCTTCCCTATAGCCACTGAGCTAAGGAAGTAGCCTAGACCCTGCCTAGACAAGAGAGATAAAATGGCATTTATTCACATTCTCCTATGTTTATAAGGATCCAGATTTGAGTAATGAATTATATTTGCCAGATATTTGGTCTAAGCCCCCCTAATGTTTTCCAATGGCCATTGAATGAAGAAAGGAATGAAGGAGGGGAAAAGGGGAACATAAACCTAGCATAGATGAATTACAGATAAAAGATTGGATTAAGATAACAAAGATAAGATAACTTTTATTGTCATTTTTACCTTGAGCATACTGGCACACATTAAAAATAAAATTCTGTTGCCTGCTCTCAAAAGAAAGTATATATCAATTCATACACGTACATAACACACATATACACATGATTACACACACCCATGCATATGTATACATACATATGTGCATATGTGTGTGTATGCATGTATGCATGTATATTAATCACTGTCCAGTTTGAATACATAGTGGAAAGAAGAAACTTGAGAGTTCACAAGGTTGATGCTATAAGAAACAAAACTGAATATTTTCATTGAACTGTGATGGTTATGAAAGAGTCCTTTTATATGCGCTTTTTAAAATATCAGCTACATATCAGTATAGTAAAATGGAAATCACAGAATATGCAAGGATCTGGAATCTGTGATTCTTGAGAAGCTGCTGAACTACAGCTTCATGAAACCCCTTCTAGTACTGTGAATTATAACTCAGCAGAAACTGGAGGGCCATAGGTTCTCCAGTCCTGGGACTGCTGTGAGCAGCTAGTGAGATAATTATTTTCTGTGATGAAAAGTCTATAGTGGAAATTAAATAGAACATTGCTTTTTTTATAAAAAAAAAAAAGTAGTGTGAAGCTGTAATTTTAAGCCACTTTATTGTAATCTCTTTCAGGATATGTTTCCCAGTTCAAATGAATCATCTTCCCCGAGAGACTCTTCTGACAGCCACGCTCTTCGCTATTCCAGTCCCACCTCCTGGGAGCTCTTCGGAGACGAACAAGCAGCGCCGCACCCCAGAAGCTCTGGGCTGGGTCACTACCCCTCTCTTCAACTTTCGGCAGTAAGTGTGCCTGTTCATATTACTTCTGTGGGAGGAATAGTGAACTCCACTGAGGATAAACAATGCAGCTTTTCAGAACATTGGTTTGAGATGAATTCCAAGGAGTTCACTGTATTACTCTATTATAGCAGGCATAGAAAAGGAATCTAGTTGCAAAACTCTGAAGAACTCTCATCAATTAGAGTTCAATTCATCCCAAAATATTCACTTAAATTGGCAGCTGAATGTATACTGTATACAGATAACCATATACTGTATATTCATTAGATACATTGATATGAAGAGGAAAAAATTGCAAGGCCAAAAGGACATGATTTAATATCTTATTTTTAATTGAATCATTGGTGAATGGAATCAAACTTTCAAATAATAAATGATTCAATGGTTCCTATTAATTGTTAGCCTTTTGTTGCTAAACACCTAAGCCACACATATGGCTTAGGACACATAAGGAGTTGGAATGTATGTGATGCATGTATCCATGAAAAGATTGCCAAGAGAGACTTGCCTATCCACAAAATAGCCATAATGGTTGGGATGGTCATTCCTAAAACAATACTTTACTGGAGTAGCCCCACTTACCATATGCTCTATGTATAATTTTTAAGATACATTCCTCAGAGAAATAGGATGTTTTCCTGGTTATTTTTTCTTTTAAAAAATGTTATATAAAATCAGATGTTTCAGGAAGCCTGGTGAGTTCTAGAAAAACATTTGGGGGCATGTAAGTTCCTACAGACATCAAATTACCTATAGTATTTCTGATCTGGATCTATTTTGTTGGTAACTATCCCTTCAGGGAAGAAACAGTGGCCCAGAAAAAGCTGGCCAGGATGGCTCACATGACTATGTGATTACCCAAGAGATATAAATATAGCAGCCAACATTCCCCTGTATGCTGCAAAAGTAATTCAAGATTATTTTTAGATTTTGTCCTGTATAATACAAAATCAAGACACAAATACCTGTCAATTTATAGAACTGAAAACATTAATTAAATGTTAGGAAAATCTTTCTTGTGGTAAAAATGGTTCAATAGTGGAGCCAAATTACCAAAAGAATGGAAAGCTTTCCTCAGCTGAATATGTTCAACAAAGACTGGACCACTATTTTCTGGAGATACTTCATTTGGGCTCCATTTCCATGATTCTAAGTAAACAAATAAATATTGGTCATCTACACCTGCAAATAATAATTATACTCAACAAAGTTGGATCTATACCTCTTTAATGAGCATTTTGAACCTCCTTTTAAACGGTGACATTGATATTGTCAGTATAACAAAGCAATGTAGGTTTGTTTTGGTAGATTCTGTTGGAATTGCTTCCTCTTCTAAATTGTAATATTGTGCTTTATACAGTATCTGAATCTGCCATCAGTATGTTTGCTTGTGTTTTTCTTTTCTTTTCTTCACAGAGTCCTGACTTGCGGAAGGAAACTCCTAGGTCTGTGGCCTGCAACTCAAGGTCCTTCTAGTGCCAGATCAAGCGCTCCCAACTTTAACCAGCCTGATAGTGTTATTCTACAAGTGAGTTTCCTACTACAGCTATGTTTTTTATGACCTAAATTCAGACAAGAGTCTGCTGTTGTACAAGCACCCCTACTGGGCTTAGAGTTCTTCTTTCCAGAGATATACAATAACTGACTTGTGGAAATTTTATACTGAGCTTGATTCAGGTGTTAGTGAGGATTATGTTGCATGACTTTCGAAACAGAATATGTTTGATTAATATTAGTTGCAGTCCAAAAGTATCAGCATAGTATTCCAGTTTTTCAAAGGGAGGAATGAAGAATCTATTCTCCTCCATAGGTTGTTTACACAGTAATGCAACATAGCAATTAAGATGTCAGATTAAGACTGAGAATTCCCAAGTTCTAGTCAACCCTTAGTTATAGATGCTGGTGCCTTTGGGCCAGCTGACATCACAAAATCACAGGGAGTAGCAGGAGAGAGAAATGAAGGGACATTCCCTTACAAGTTGCCTTAAGCTCCTGAGAAAAGTCAGGATGTCAAATATAACAAATAATCACCACTGCCACAACAACTAGTGTCCTTCAACATTGTCTGTGCTGGGTGGGACTGGTGGGAGTTTTATCACGTCATCTCCAGGGCCATATCTTCCTATCCATGGTGAAGGATACAGGAATAGAAGTGCTGAAGGAAACCTCATTAGTTCTTTGGGTTTCAGGATTTACTTTTTAAATGAGGGAAGCAAAGACTCCATTATGAGCCAAGGAATGAGGAGAAGAAGGCTGTATTTAAATGAAAAATAAAAATGTTGTGAGAATGTGCTCTTAGTGTTAATAGTGTTTTACCGAAATCAAATAAAGGAAGAATGCATATCTTTCCAAAAGCACAAGCAGGTTTGCACTTGTTGATTTCAAAGACCTGCATATCTTAAATTTAAATATCTGAAGAGC
Organism: Pseudoxyrhopus heterurus; assembly: GCA_032468235.1. NCBI lineage: Eukaryota > Metazoa > Chordata > Lepidosauria > Squamata > Pseudoxyrhopus > Pseudoxyrhopus heterurus. The sequence goes on along the minus strand of JANHJO010001385.1, from coordinate 105,029 downwards.
TATCACATAGAAAAGGGAGCTGACTTCTGCACAATATTGCCCTAGAGGGCAGGGCCAGAACAAATGTGTTAACGGTAGAACAGGCTGCCAAATGAAGTGTGAGTTCTCCATCAGGCAGAGAAGGATGAAGTTGCTTTAGGGCAGGAGTTTTCAAATATGATCAGCCTGTGAAATATTTTTTTTTAAATCTTATAGCTTCTGATCAAGAAGCAAAGCTTTAGAAAATTGGATGTGTTTGAATGAACTTTTTCCTCCTTTAGTTTCTCAGCAAGTCTTCACAGAACAGTTTGAAAAACCCTGATCTGGGAGATCCTGCACTGAGTAAGGAGTTAGACCAGATGACCTTCACGGTCATTCCAACTCTATGACCTTTTGATTAATTTGTGTTCGTAGATGGCCATTTAGAAACCATTACATTTTCAGATTAAAAAAAATGCATCTTAATAAGAGTTTTTTCCGGTCTCTCAGGACAACCTGGTCTACCCAAATACGGGATGGAGAATACTGCTTCCGCTTTCAAATTGTTTTCTTTTTCATAGAACTGTTCTCCTTTATGAGGGAGAGGCAGTGCGGTTTCTCTGGATCTTGATTCCCTAAATCATTCTGATTCTTCTGTTAATACCTATAATAAAGTACAACTCCTTGTAATTTATAACTCTTAATGTGATTCCCAGTATTCATACAGCAACTATTTCTTCTTTTTCGATTGCTTCGTTGTCTCTTCCTTCTTTTCAACTCTAGTAGATAAGTTTCCTTCTCTGTGTTCTTTCCACTGGTATTTGTGAATAGCATTTTGGCTATGAAATGAGATGGCAAAGTCTGCTGCTTAGGGTGTGGACAAAAGGAATGGAAAGCAAGGTAGAGATTGTTAAAGACAGAGAGGGAATCCAGCTGGGTTGGTTTAAAAAAAAATCTCCCTTGGGCCATGTCATGTACACACCACGGACTTGGACTAAAATTGAGAATCATTACTGAGCATCTGACCTCACCCTGCCTTGCTCCATTTACTTCCCTTCCCTGCTGCTGCAACTCTCTGACCTGCTTATTCAGTATTGATTTATTTGGCCTGCAACCAAGCAGTTAATTTTACTTTTCCACAGTTACTTACAAATCCATTGGTTTCTTGATGAATTAATGTATTGTTTTCATCAAAGCTGCTACTAGAGATGCGTTGAGCATGCAATAACAAATGCATGCTCAATGCATTTATGTGGACATCATATCTTTATCCATAATTAGAACTGGTTAAAACTTTTTAACCGACAAGAAACCTGATCACATCTTTCATCTTGAAAAACTCAAAAGAAATACCTTGTTAATCAATATAACAGCAAAAAGGCTCAGATTCCACAAGAATTTTAAAGTCTTTGACAGACTGAGGCAATCCTAAAACACTGGCACTTAACTTCAGTTTGATTTATACATTTGGATGCTTGAAAACAGGTTCATATTTATGATGGTTGCAGTGTCCTATGGT
>JANHJO010001385.1:69436-81689 GCA_032468235.1 Pseudoxyrhopus heterurus | reverse complement strand
GACAGGAAGGCCTGGAGGAATGTTGTCCATGGGGTCGCGATGGGTCGGACACGACTTCGCAACTAACAACAACAATGTAGTTTCATTATTAATATTTAAGTTGGTTTTACATAACAATAGAAGAAAAATTAAATTCTAATATTGTTTTGTAAATAATATTTCAAAAGTTGATAAAAACCTTGTTTAAGTTTGAGTCATTTTATTAACATACTTGCTGAATGAGTATAGTTAGGAATGAAAAAGAAGTAATCCTTGAAGTAACTACAATTTTAGCCACCTTGAGATATATAGATATATACTTTCATTATAGGGACCGGGCTCCATTTGTCTTCACATCAGACATGGCTTATGTTATCAATGGTGGTGATAAACCCTCCAGTCGTTTCCATGATTTTGTGGATCTCTGCTGCCAAGCTTACAACCTGATCCGGAAGCATACTCATCTCTTCCTCAATCTTTTGGGACTGGTGAGAGAACATATTCCCCTCCCTATTGCTCATGCTCTTCAGTAACATTGCATCCATCCAGTCAGCATATTGTGATTCTTGCTGAACCCTTCATGTCATTTGATCATTCAGGATGAGCTTTGGAGTTTTGCATATTCTCCCTTTTTCAAGCTTTGAGCAAAGATCAAGACAGAAAGTGCATAATCTCATCTCTAATGATTGCCCTGCCTAAAGATCTCATTTTTATTCCTGAAAACACACAGACTAGGGACATACTTTATTATTTTTCTTTAGACTGTATTTGGCATTTTTATCCAGCTTCCCAAGGACCTGAGTTACTCAAATATTGTTGTTTGATAAGTTAAAGGTATTGTCACAAAATGCAAGCTGTCCCAAGTAAAGCTACCTTCTGCAATTGATTGGTGGTGATTTTGTTAATGCTGATGGTGTTCAAGTGGTTCTCCAGTTGTTCTGGGATTTCACCCAAGGCACCTACTACTATTAATACTATTTTTGCTTTTTTTGTCACAGACATTCTACCTCTATTTGCAGGTCTCTGTATTTTGTGATTTCTCTTGTTCTTTCTTTTCTATTCTGCTGTCTCCAGATACTGCAGTGACCATTTTCCAGTCTTTTTTGTCATTCATATCAATGATTTTAAAGTCTGGGGCAGGTGCTTTTCTGTGAATTCTAAATACCTTGAAGTCCTTAGCATCTTCATCTATTACTTTGTCTATTTTGTGGTCCCATCACTTCTTGCCTAGGGACAAATAGCAGTAATGATATGCAAAAAATACCATTAGTAACAGTATTTCAGGAAATCAGGAGTAGATGTTCCATTTGTAAAACTGGGATTTTACAAATCGTCATTTTGCCATTGTCATTACTCATATTTTCAACAGCTGCACCTCTTCATTTTCCAATGCTAATTTTTGATATCTTTTTTTCACTCAGATGCTCTCCTGTGGGATTCCTGAACTCTCTGATCTTGAGGACCTAAAATATGTTTATGATGCACTTAGACCACAAGACACTGAGGCAGATGCTACTACCTATTTTACCAGGTGAATAGTTAGAAAGTCAAAAAAGGAAGAATCCAAACATCTGTGTCCCAAAAAATTTTTCACCAACACTGTTCTGGAATCTTTATCAAAATCATGGAGTAGCACAGTCAGTTTTACATCACCATATAACTTAGAAATTCCTTCCTTTGATACAGATTGATAGAGTCCAGCCTGGGCAGTGTAGCCACGAAGCTCAACTTCTTCATTCACAACCTGGCCCAGATGAAGTTCACAACATCAGACTCCCGGCCAACATTGTCATTTGCCCCGCGTGTGCACACAATCAAGACATCTAGCCGAATCGTTCACATTTTTCTCTGCCGACATGAAAAGGTCTTCAATCCCAGCAAAGGATATGTAAGTCCTTTTTATGGCCATTTTGTTAGGGGGCATTATAGTAGAGATAATGCTAGGGCATCTGCTCTAGATAAATGATGCTTAAAGCAAGGGATAGTTTACACCAAACACAGAAATAATGTGGAATCTGCAGTTGAACCATATGAACTTTCATCTTTGCCTTGCAGATTTATATTCTGAAGGTAAAACGGGAGCACCCTTCTGAGGTCACATTCATTCAGCGCACATTTGAAGAGTTCCAGGAGCTGCACAACAAGCTACGCCTTATCTTCCCCTCTTCACATCTTCCAAGGTCAGTCTCCATTTTGCTTATAACTTTTATTTTTCCTTGATGCTGTACTCAGCACACTCCTGCAATTAACCAGGGAAACTGATTGTGTACTTATTCACAATACTCCATATGCTTTCCTGAATGAAATGCAATTTTTCTGCTAGGAAAGGATCAAAATCTGGGAATGAAGTAATAAAAAAGATATTCTGGTTCTTCATCTGTACGTTCATGATGAGGCAATCAGTTGTTTTTCAGGAAGTGCATATTATCATTATTATTAACCCATCTTCTGGAGTACACAAGAGTGGGAAAAACTGAAATGATTTCTGTTTAGGAAATAGATATAGTAGATATGCTTATGCATATGACCATATATACCTATTTTGAGCCTTTGTTAAAAATAACCTAAGCAAAGATACCAAGTTTGGGAAATATATAAAATGTGGCTGGATGCTGCATCTGAATTGCAGGCATGTGTTGAACACCCTGCTTTTTTGTCAAACCAAGAAGAGTTTGATTCTTGCATGTTTACTAGGGCAGTTACTTCTTAATAGCATGCAGTGATGTTGCAAGAAATCCTAACTTAGTTCCCTTCTTTCCATAGCTTTTTTTCTGGGAAGCACCATTTTCTGAACCTTTTTACTCCTGGCTGGCTGGCTGGAGAGAAATCAGAATTTGGCATTCTCACCTTTTTAACATGAAGCAATTCCTTCCATGTTCAGGACTTTTAAGGGGCAGCCATATCTTTGAACCCTTCTGCTTCAGAAATCTTCTTGATAGTTGGGCTCACTGCTTCAATGTCTCTTTTCCCCCTACCCAATCCAATTTTCCAGCTTCCCTAGCAGGTTTATAATTGGACGATCACGAGGGGAGGCAGCCGCTGAAAGAAGGAAAGAGGAATTGAATGGCTACATCTGGCATCTAATTCATGCAGCTCCGGAGGTTGCTGAGGTAACATGGATGAAAAGAGATCATACTAGCAAGACTAAGGAGAATTCGTAGGCAAAGTCTTCAATATATAATAGTTCCACCTGAATTATTTTGCAGTTTGTCCCCAGGATTTTTGTCTAGACAATTTTGCTTGATTATTCTACTGAAAATTTAAATAGCTTTTCTCTTTATTGCCACTCCTGAAATTACTTTAGATTGCTGGTACTGAAGCATGTTGGGCCCTAGGATGCATCAAGATTGCCCTGATGCTTGATATTTTGCTAGGTTATTTGCATTGCAGAAAAGAAAGACAAGGCTGAAATCTCTTACTCTCACATATGTGGTCTACATCTTTAGTGCTGTTAGCAGTGATGAATTGATGATGTATCCTCACTGCTATGTTAATAATATTCATGATAAAAAATGTCAAAAATCTCAGGTTACATATATAAGCTGAATCTTAACTCTTGGAGTGGGGACAGAAATAAGTGACATGTTATTTGCAGAACAAGTATATTGTCTCTAATGTTGAGGTTTTCTTGCAGTGTGACCTGGTATACACATTTTTCCACCCTCTTCCAAGGGACGAAATTGCTGCAGGCACCAATCCAGCACCAAAGCCTGCAAGTAAGTATCAGTATTATGCAAGTGGTAAGAGTATCCGCTTTCAATATTCCATGTTTGGCTGATGGTCCTGAGCAGAGTACATAAAATAAGAATATTTTCATGCAGCCTATCTTGGGATAAAGTCCATCATGCATTCCATTAGAGAAAGAAAACAATATTTGTTATTTGTCTGTTTCTTCCTTATTCAGGGTGGTTTCAGGATCTGAACTGTACTTATAATGATCAACAAAATGCAACACATAAGCAATTTTATTCTACTTGGAACTAATCAGATGTACATAGGCACATATTTATTTATGGAATTTAAACCTTCTCCTGGGAATTGCATTCATAGATCTTTGTTTGTTTAGATAACTATATAATTTTGTAAGCTCTAAACACTTAACAACAAAACTTATTGGGATCACAATTTCGGTTGCTAAGCATTAGAAAACTAAGCAGTTATAAAGCACAATATCATGTAACTTTACTTCTTCGAGATGAAAATTACAATATTTCTGGTTGCTATTCTTAAGCAATCTCACAGTCATTAAGCACAACATTGTGTGGTCGCCATTCATGACCTCCTATTGGCTTCCTCATTGACTGTGCTTATAGGAAGCTGCCAAAGAAGGTTTCAAATGGTGTTCACATGATCATGGGATGCTGTGACTTCATAATTGCAAGCCAGGTGCCCATTACCTAGATCACAACCATGTAGTAACTGCAGAGATGTTGCAACTGATGTAAGACAAGGTCCTGTCTTAAGTACACATTCAGACATAAGTCTGAACAGTTGCTAAACAAGTGGTCATTAAGTAAGGACCACCTGTATATATTCTATGAAGTGTTTTTACTAATATTGTCCATCAGACATCAGTACACAACCCATTTCACTGTGTTTGGAACTATCTGATACACATAACTACAGATCTTATGGGCTTCAATTCTATGATGATGACGTTATCCATTCAGTTGTGTCTGACTCTTGGTGATTCTATGGACCAGGTCTTTCTACATCTTCCGAACTTGCACTACTTCTTTATCAATCCTATAGAGGAGGGGTCCCCAACCCCTGGGCCATGAACCTGTGGCTGAGTAAGTGAGCAAAGCACGTGAAACCATGCCCCCCCCCAATCCGTGAGAATTTTTTTTCCCATGAAACTGGTTCTGGAGCCCAAAATGTTGGAGGCAGCTGCCAACACTTTTAACAAACATAAGATTTCTTATATTGACTGAAGCAATTCAAATGAGAACTGATATCTGTTAATATGGGGCAAAATATAGAATATTAAGTTACATTGATTTTGTATTAATATTCTTTATATTTTAGATTGTTAAAAGGGATTTTCAAAAGTATGACAAAAATATTTTTTAGAAAAAGTATAAACATTTCTGCTCTTTGTAGCTGCTCCTATCTCTGCTACTAAGTGAAATATAATTTTATTTCATATTCCTTTTTCTTAGATGCTGTATGGTCCCAACCAGTTGGAAAAATTGGTGGAGAGGTGAAATTATCAATCTCCTATAAGAACAACAAACTCTTTATAATGGTGATGCATATCCGTGGCCTTGTAAGTGCTTAACATTAGCTATTCTAATAGTGTCTTCTAACCAATCTTCTGCACATTTATACAGCCCAAAGAACTGATTAATCTAATTGACTTAATTTATCTCTTTTAGCAACCTATTCAGGATGGCAGTGATCCTGATCCTTATGTTAAGACTTATCTTCTACCTGATCCTCAGAAAACCACCAAGAGGAAAACCAAAGCTGCTCGAAAAACTTGCAATCCAACTTACAATGAAATGGTATTTGTTTGTTCACCTTGTGTTAATGAAGTAGCCCTTGCATAGGTTCAGAAATCCCAAGTACAGGCAAAGTTGGAGCAGATAAAGTGGTGGGCTGACATATTCTGAAAGCATTGTAGAATTTGAAAAGAGATTAACTTACTTTTTAAGCTTGCTGCTTGCCTGATTCTGGAGATTTAACGTTTAGAGAGTGGATTCAGTTCCAAAACCTTTGCTGAAATTGTCAATTTTCTTAGGCTAGATTCTAGAATATAGACCATTCATTCTGGCAATAACTATGTGAAATAAGTTCATACTTCAGTGCAGCTTACACAACTAAACCAACAAAAAAGTAGATTAGTTGTGTATTTGAAGGATTATAAAATGGATTAGTGAAACAACAAATTAGGGAAATAACCTGGTAATAAAATGCATGCATTTCATAAACAATCTAAGGTAGTAGGAAAGAAATATCTGAAACCCACCAACCAATCTAAGAGATGATGCTGAGTTAGCTAGACCAATTTGATTTACTTGGAAGCAGGGATTGTGATTTTAGTCATAGTGATTGTCTAGTTATTGAGCTATACTAACCATATTATTCTGGCAAATGTAATGACATCTCTAGTAGGAAGTGGCCAAAGGAAATTGACTTCAAAAAAAAATGCACTTCTAACTAATAAAAATTCTTATACAATTTTAGAATAAATTTTACTTTAAATAGTATATTAGAATATATTTTACCTTTGCCTTACAGTTATTATTTCATCACTGCAAACAGTTGCTAAATGAGGAGAAAGTTAGATGTGAGAAGGCTAATGTTCTGCAACTTTTGGTATCTTCCAGCTTGTCTATGATGGAATTCCTAAAGGAGATCTACACCAGCGGGAGCTGCATCTGAGTGTCCTAAGCGAAGAGGGCTTTTGGGAGAACATCCTCCTTGGCGAGGTTATAATCAGACTAAGGGATTTAGATCTGACACAGGAGAAGATGGGTTGGTTTGAACTGGGCTCTAGGAGCCATGGGATCATATGAGAAGCAGGAAGGCAGCTTTAGCGTCTTTGGAACTACTTTGGCCCATGGAAGTCCCTGGGAACTAATGCATGTTCCAGGAGTTGTATCCTGGTATAAAACTCGAAGGATTTAATTTTCTGCGAATAAGAAGATGGACATTTTGTTTCTGTGCAAATGAAGAGTTAATTTCCTGTGGAGAGTGAACATGTTGGGGTTAAGTCATGATAAGGAATCCTATGACTTGAAATGGCTGCTGTAGACTTTTATCTTTGAATACATTTACCTTGTGTCAAGGGAGCAATGACTTAACTGAGGGGGAGGGTTTAAATATTAAAGGCTTCCCCCTCCCCTTTGAGATATTTTTTAATTTTTTTTAAACAATTTGAGGCCAGATGTGAATTGTAGGAAGGAATCTAGATGGAGAGGAACTTTGCAGAGTAATGAATGTTATAAATTAAGTTCTTATTGGACTTTCATAAGGTATTTTTTATTTTAAAGGAACATTTACATAAGTATGTGTGATGGGTTGGGAGATATGTGGATTCAGTATGAATGGAAGATTTAAACCCTTATCTCTGGGACAGGAGCTAGCGTGCTCCAACACAAGCCATCATGGAGACATTGCTTCCAAAGGAGAGCAGTAGTACTTGCACAAGCGTAGAACTTACATTTTTGATTTCTTATGATATGTAATCTAAAAAGCATGCTCTCCTAGATAAACATCTGTACCCATTTGGAGAAGGCAGAAGGCAAGTCTATTGTTGATTGCAACCATGCAGAAACAAAGGCCTTGACCTTAACTATCTAAAAGCAATGTCTTATTTTTCAATCTTAGCTTTTCTAAATTGTCTCTTACATGTATGGTGTTCTAGTCAGTCTCAAGAGAGTGGATGGGATAATTTGTGCTAAGTTGTAGAAGCAAAGAGTTTTTCATTTACCCAAGCTAGGGAGTCCGCTTTCATAATCACCAGTGTCAAAGAACTGATTCTTTAGATTAGCCAAGGATCCTTTACCCATCAGTTTGTAAAGCATGGTCTTTTATTTACAGGCTACTTAATTAAAATAAATAACATTTTAAAGTGTCTTTAAAACCTTTATTCATGACAGGCTTTTCTTCCAAGATGGCAAGTGAGAGGCAAAGTGGCTGGAACTTCTGAAAGTATTTGTGCTTATGACATTACTGTAACAACTCTTTAAAGCCATTGGCAGTGGCAAATTGCATTGTTGCCCTTTCTCCGAGAAGTAAAACTTTATAGAAAATGATGTGGGGTTAGGGAAATTACCAACTATGAAAACTTTTTTCTCTTAAGAATAGATAATTGCTGTTGGTTTTTTTTATTATTATTAATATTTTTAAAAGAGACAAAGAGTTTTACCACATCACAAGAATGTCCACATCACTACCTTGCCTCAATGCCTACCATCTTCTAGCTCTTGCTAAATTGTTTACAGTGGGAACTCCCCCCCCCCCCAAATGGCATGTTTCCCAGGATATGAAAATGTGAACTCAAAAAGTTTTTTTTTAAAGTAGTTATTCATGCTGAGTTCAGTTTGGAGGAAAAAGCAAACTTGTGGGAGAAATCAAAAAAAATTTCCACTTTTGAGCTGAAGGCTTTTTTTTTACTTTGTGTAATGATGTAACTGGATTTCAAAGAGACAACTACGAGTGAATTTAGGGCATGGCCTTTGATTATATCTTCCATTCTATAAGAAATGAGATAAAGGTGGCATCTTATGAATACCTGTGTCTTTCTACGTTGTAAAATGGTGACATTGGAAATAAATAAAGGAATTGGAATGCAATAGAGACTGTAGTATATCCATTTTAGTAGCAAAAGTATTGAAAATATATGTGTCTTTTCAAATAATTATGGCATCAACATAAAATATTGTAAGATTTCCTCCAATGTGCTGTAAAAATGGGTTGAACTATAGCCCATTCTGACTTGTTAGAAAAGTAAGGATAGAAAATGAGTAACTCACCCCAACTATTGTTTCCCTACTTCTTTAGAGAAAACTGGTAATACTTTAAAATTACATGAAGAACCAGTCCTAATTCCTCAGTCATAGTATTCTCTTGTATAAAACAGAAGTTAAACTCTTGGAATAGTTCTTCATGAAAACAGAAATTTACAATTTTCCTTGAAAAAGAGCTTTCCATATAAATGGAATCAACAAAGAAACAATAACTCAAGAGATGTCTGTAGTGTTTATGATTCTATTTTTGATTCTCTGATTACTGATGTTTCAGGAAATGACAAAGTATTTCATGTGAATTTCTTGGTCATTTCACTTCCATTTTTCCCTGGTTTCAACACTGGAAAAGATCTGTGCCTCCTTATACCAATGCATTCTTATATTCTAACCTCAGCTGTGCTAGGGGGTCTGTGTGATGTAAGAAGTCTGCCTCTCTGGAACTACATTAATGAAACAGTTGAATCATACCTTCTTATATTACTTTTTTTCTGAAGAGATACCCAAGGGACATTGATAATACCTCACATTCAAATTCTTCCTCATATTATGATGAAAGCCATGTTCAACATTATCTGATCAAGATTCTGGAATACACAGGGGTAAGTTTGCAGTAGCAGCCTGAAAAAGAGACTGGCAAAACAGATTTTCTAATCTCCCTGTGCTCTAAGATAGTTTAAGAATAGTTTGCAATAGGGTTTTATTATCTTTGCCATTCCAAATTGCCCCCAATTTACTTAGCCATTTTACCTCTTCTTTGAATAAGGCTAAATGATGAGTTTTACATTTTACCGTAATTCTGTTTTGATATTATTGTACTATTATTCTGATCGGTGACTATGATAAAGATCAACTGACATGCTGCTGAAGGCAACTTGCCGATTCACAAAAAGATTGCTGCACATAACTAGTTACAAAGTAGTGTAGTAGTTTACTGAAAAGTTGCCCGCAACTGCCTCTATCTTTCCTGAAAAATACTGCCTTTTATCCCAAATTGAATTTTTATCTTCTTGGACAGGTGGGCATAAGAATAAAATACTGAGCTGCATGTGACTAGCAATTTACAGGTAGTCCTCAACTTACAACCCCAATTGAGCCCAAAATTTGAGAAATTTGTTAAGTGAGTTTTGCCACAGTTGTTAAGTGAATCACTGCAATTGTTAAATTAGTAACACGGTTGTTAAGTGAATTTGGCTTCCCCATTGACTTTGCTTGTCAGAAGTTTGTAAAAGGGGATCACATGACCCCGGGACACTGCAATGGTCATAACTGTGAAACAGTTGCCAAGCATCTGAATTTTGATCACAATTGCCGTTGTAAATGAACTGTTGGGAGTCTAGAACTACCTGTATTTGCTAAAATTCTGGAAAAGTAGATAATGCTGGAAGCTAGTATTTGCCTTCACAATATGCCAATATTGCACAATATGCCTGCATAAAGAGATGTAATCGCAGCCACATGTTAGGGAAGCTGGAGTTAGAGTGACTGAAAATAGCTGTGGATGCTGGTTCTCAGACTGATAAAAAGTTTTAATTCCCATTTCTCAAATTATCGAAACAGGTGCAGTCTGCTTCTCCTCTATAAAACAGACAAGCCACGTCTCCTTTCCATAGACATATCTTAATCTTATTAATCTGAATTCAGATTTGTTCTTGAAATGAACCATTTGCAATGCATACCATTATTAGAGACATGACAACATTTAAAAGTACTCTGGGAAATATAACAAAACAAATCGCCTATTCCAGGTTTCTCAACCTTGGCAGCTTTAAGATGGGTGGACTTCAACTCCCAGAATTCCCTGGCCAGTGACCCGGCCTGTTCTTATATTGGAGAAGGACACTGTCCTTTTAAAAATTGTGTACCAATGGATATATTAATAACTGAAACCACAGGATCCCAAGCACCAAGGTTAAAATTTTTTTCCTCTTATGGAATTTAACTCAAAAGAACAAAAAGCACATTCTTCTCTTTTTAACAATCAATATCTGACTGTACCTTTTGGGGATCCTTCAGTAGTAGTACTAGAATATTTTTATCAATGCAATTTATACATTTTTACAAGTTACAAGAAGAAAATTAAAAGCTTTTTTGTTTGCTTATATTGTAGAAATGTGGGATGATTTTTATGACTGACATAAGGCTCATCTAAAACTTGACTATGTTAATTACCTAGCAACATAATGACACCTATAGCATTGATTGCACGGCTATTGCAACAGTACTATAATCTAGGAAAATAAACAATAACAATGGATACTTCCAATGGCACTCTTGGCCATTATACAATTTTCCATCAGTTTGAGGCTCATACCAGGCTTTATGCAGCATGATAACATCTGCACTCCAAAAATGAGTAGGGTTGAGATTCATCTGAGGGCATATTAATTCTTTTAAGTGGTAAAACAGATGCCATGGATCATTTCGTCCCTTAAACTACCTCCAAACTCCAAGAATGGCACAGAGGGGATGCTAATAGATCACACTTTTTACCTTCCTATGCACTTGATTTAATTAATAGATTTCTATTTGGGGAAATGAAAGAGATTCAGAAATTTGCTTGGAAGCTTCAGCTATTGAATTGGAATATGGAAATGGCTTATTCTTTAAATATTTCCTAAATCTTTATTATGTGGGTCTTATTGTATATTCAGAACAAGTAAATGTTCTGAATATTTTCCTAACTTTATGTTAAAGATTGCAACAAAGTAATCTGGGCACATGCACCAAGCTTGAAAATGGGAGAGCATGAATTCTAGTCCTGTCTTAGCCATGGAGCCAGTTGGGTGACCTTGGGCCCATCATTCCGCTCAGGCAGTGGCAGATCACTTCTGAAATCTTAAGAAAACTGCAGGGACTTGTCCAGGCAGTCACCAAGAGTCAACAGTGACTGAAATACATAAAACAAAAATAAATATCACTGGAGTTTATTTAAAAAAAACTACACTGGGATGATAGCTTTAAAAATGCTTCTCAGTAAAAAAAATGAAAAATATGCAAAATCTCCAGCTCCACACTATTTTTAGTAGAAGAATAGTGAATTCAAACTATCTGAAATCTCAATTCTTGAAACAAGGCTAGCTTATCAAGTGGTTCCACCAAGCTAAGCAACATTTGAGGTCTTGTCTACTACTATCATATTACTATTTGCTGAGCAACCCAACCTTTGCACCAATGTCTAAAAGGGAATATTTTTCCTAGTTTCTACTCTTCCATAAAGGCTCCACAGGTTTGCATAATATCAGATTATAAGGCATGATTACACATCATAATGGCTAGATCATGTTGATTTAGCAGGGTTTATGAACCAGGCCATCTCAAGATATAATATGGGTGGTATGTTTTGGCTGCCTGTGTTATGTGATTACAACAATGGTTTATTAGCCTGGTTTAGAGTTTGAGGTGTTATATGAGCACAGCCCATGTGTTTCACCAGCAACTAGCAGCAAGAAATAAAACGCCATCTCTCACGTTTAGAAATGGACTTGGAAATCTGGGTGAAAAGTAAAATCTGCAACATTTTGCAATGAAGTGCTCCAATTCTGAATGCTAGTCAGCTCTCCAGCGATCCCCCCAGTCTGAGTTAACAAATCCAATGTTCAGTTTTCCTGTAACAGTTGTGGGTTTCTCCTTTCCTTCCCCAAACATGTTGGGGATGGTGTCATTGTAACTGAAGAAAAGAACAGAAGATGTAGGATATCTCCTAAATCAGGGGTCTTCAACCTTGGCAACTTTAAGCCTGGAGGACTTCAACTCCCAGAATTCCTCAGCCAGCTGGCTGGGGAATTCTGGGAGTTGAA
>JANHJO010001385.1:40047-69336 GCA_032468235.1 Pseudoxyrhopus heterurus | reverse complement strand
GATAGATAGATAGATAGATAGATAGACAGACAGACAGACAGACAGACAGACAGACAGACAGACAGACAGACAGACAGGCAGACTTCTTCAGGATGAAGAACTGTGCTTAAAATAAACAATAATTAAAAAATATTTTTGTTCTATTCAGTAATAAATGTAGTCTGAGCACACCAAAGTATCAATGGCAAGTCAGAATAGCAACCAAGATCTGGTTTGTTTAAGGAACAACAAGCAATTGATCAAAGATTCATATGAAAAGGATATCAAGAATGAAACCAAATGTATACGAGGAAAACAGAAACAAATAAACAACTGGATTGGTTTAACAGAATGCAAAGGCTGTACAAAATCTCAGCCAGACATTACAGCTGAAGTCTAAAGGCACAAAGGTCCTTTAGCAGTAGGCTTAATTGTCTCTGCCAGCCAAACTGCTAGCAGGTTGGTGCTCAGCAATTAAACTGCCAGCCTTGAAATAATAAATCTTTCTTTAGCTCTCTTGAGAAAATACACATGTAACAAGCATCTTGCGTTTTCCTTTTTGCAGTGTTCTCCGTCTTACAGTCTCAGTGGGTATTAGTGAGTTGATGTCTTTTGGAAAGCAAATATAAACTCTTTAAGGAAGCAAGAGCTTATCCTTAACACAAAACAGGCAACCTTTCATGTCTGAGGGCCACAGTTAACGTTTGGAAGGAGGCCACATACAAGGGGAGGCGATGAAAAGGAGCAATCATGGGCTAAGATGTTTTCCTACTAGATTTTGGAGAGCGTTTTTAATTCCCTTAATGTTTTAGGCTTACACCACAGTTCTAATATGCTGCAAATGGTGCTTCACCATACAGCAGACTGCAAAAAATAGGTATGGGGATCATACTTAAAAAAAGAATTATTAGGACATAGAGATTTCTTGAATTTCATGCATATCACATATGCTGTTTGAGGCTCATTTTCATATCCCCACAACTGGTGTACAAACATGTTCGTGCCACGTCCTCACAATGCTGCTCTTGTCTTTTCCCCAGCACATAGATAAGACAACTTAAAATTGTCTTTGGCAGCTCCAGTTACTGTATCTTCTTTTGGGGAACTTTGGGCCATCTAGAGTTAGTGAATGAACATGAAGCTGGATCTCCACTAGGCATTTTGCACAAGCAGTTACCAAAGGTTTTTCTATGTTTTTAACAAGGGACCTTGGAGGTCATCTAGTCCAGCCCCCTGCTTAAGCAGGAAACCCTGTACCATTTCAGACAAATGGCTGTCCAGTCTCTTCTTGAAAGCCTCCAGTGATGGAGCACTCACAACATCTGAAGGCAAGCCATTCCACTGATTGATCTCAGTGTCAGGAAATTTCTCCTTAGTTCAAGGTTGCTTCCCTCTTTGATTAGTTTCCATCCATTGTTTCTTGTCTACCCTTGTGGTGCTTTGGAAAGATAGTTTGACCCCTTCATCTTTGCGGCATCCCCTCAAATATTGGAACGCTGCTATCATGGCATATTTGCTTCATTGTGTGGGTGCATGGCATGATCCTGAAAACAGCTGCCTGGATTGTATTTTGGTATTGCTGTCGCTTCCAGAATAGCGCCATATGGCCAAGCGATCCATTTTGCTGCTGTAAGGTGGTTTGCATAGCATTGCAGAAGCTTTCTTTCAGAAACTTCTGTTCTACTGTGCAGACCCCAATAAGGCAGGATTGGTTAATTAATTTGACCAGTCCTATTCTTAGGATAGCACCTTGTATTCCCCATAGCCAATTACAATCTTGTTGTTTACCAGAGAGTTTGCTATGGCCATCTTTGTGTTACACTGGAAGTTTCAGATCAGATCTCAGAGATGGAGTTTTCCAGGTGATTTCAATCAGGGACAGAAAAGATTAGAGATATTTGCTCTCCTTCATCCAATTTAAAGATTACTTCAAAATTCAAATGTACACACAGCACACAGGACACGAATTTTGTCCCATGTCTTAGAACAGTCCTCATCTGGGGCTTCTCTCCTTTGCTTCAGGTGGAGACTGAGGATCATGGAAGGAATGAGCACAGCTAGAATCAAATCTGGAGCATTGGAGCATATATGAAGGATAAAGACCAGCCATCTTGACTTGACTTTAAAGAAATTAACTAGAACATATCTCTGATTTATTAACAGAAAACTGAAACAAATTTTCTTTGTCTTCCCCCAAGAATACATAACAAGGAGCTGCAGAAGAATCTCACTACAACATCACATTCTAGATTAAAAACACTTTGTGTATGCTTAGCTTAGGACACACCTTCCTATAAAAGGATGGGAGGCCTGGACTCAAGAAGTATGTATAAAGTTACCACTTTTAATTGTTCAATAATGATACTTTTAATATGATAATATTAAAGGAGCTGTGGTGGCTCAAGTGATTAGAACACAGTACTGCACACTACTCTGCAGACTACATATCAGCAGTCTGGCTGATCGAATCCCACCAGCTCTAAGGTTGACTCAGCCTTCCATCCTTCCGAGGTAGGTAAAATGAGAACCCAGATTGTTGGGGGCAATATGCTGACATTGTAAACCGCTTAGAGAGGGTTGCAAGCCCTGATAGGCGGTAAACTGTATAAATACAGTGCTATTGCTATTGAATGTTGTGACATTAAGCAAAACAAATAATATGAAATCATTTATTTTGCCCAAAACTAAAAGGGTAGGTTGATTTTGGACATCATTTATTATTTTGGGAGTTTTTTTAGAAGAGAAAATCAGGACATATTTTTTAAAGTAAATCAAACAAATAACAGGCTTTTAGGCATCAGGACAGATACTATAAATGGCAGTCATTGATTTATAACATATATTTTTATGAAACATTAAGTAATCATGTAGCACAGCTAAATGTTTATTGCTAAGAAACAATTATTTCCAATAAATTTTAAAATCATGTAGGAGGTACATTAACAGCCAGTGTAATTTAGGACTAAAGATAAATTCATAACCTCAGATACACTGAAGATGTCATTTTATTATTATAAAAATATTTATCCTACCTTGCCTTTATAATATCAATGCAGCAGACAAATTTCAGATATACAACTCAGAATGAGAATTGATATTCTGATCCCAAGAGAATCATTTCAGATCATATGAAACTTTTTAACTTGCTATTGATCAGGCATATGTGTTCACTGAAAAAAATATTTAGCTTGTGACTGAAAATAATTGTATTACATTGATTCAGAAGCCCTCTTGTTCATCTTAGGTCTGAATCTGGATTTTGATTCAGAAATCTGAATTCCTCTACTGCTCATTCGGTATAGTTAGGAAAAACAGCAAATGTGTATAACCTGTTTTTCTATTTCAAACAGTGAAATCTGCCAGAATGTGATGAAGCTTGTTAAATGTCAAACAAAGGTGTAAGGCATATATGGTAAGTTAAAAGAGTCTGAGGGCAACAATGATTAAACATATTTCTATTTACCCAAAATTTAACTCATCCTGTCTCTGGACTTAGACTGTAATAAACTTGATTTGATTTGATTTGATTTAACCCACCAAAGATCAAAGATTTGGTCCCCCAAAGACCCTCATCCTGAACATCTTTCTGTTGTAAAAGGCAATTCCACAACAGATGCAAAAAAAATAGAAGAAAGGAGTCAGTTGTTCAGGTAAAATTCCAGAGTTGTAAAGGGAAGAAAGGAGAGTGCTATTGCAGGGGTGTCAAACTTACAGCCCGTGGGCTGGATGCGTCACATGCTGGCCCCGCCCCCGCCTGGTTTAGCGAAGGGGGAAAAAGTCCCGATATGTCATGTGACACTGCCATGACGATGCGAGTTTGACACCCCTGTGCTATTGGATTCAGTTTGACATACTATTACAAAATCTGAGCAACTCTTGTGCTAAGACTATGTATAACATTCTTGAGAAGAGTATAGATATCTTGCACGAGGCCCTTAGTTTGCTACACTTCATTGTTTTCTAGTTATCACATCCATAACAGTTGTATGATGACATTTTGAAGGCTGAGTGATTGATTGCTCTCTTCATGGAAGGACCAACAAGTTAATCTCTTATATGTCTATTATTAACCTCCAACGATCAGCTCTATCACAGTCAGGCAGAGACATTAAAGCTCATAACCACGCTTTTCTGAACCTATAGGATCCAAATTCCTCTGCAAATGTAATTATATTGTCTCAAAATAAAAAGCAATGGATAGTTTTTTAAAAAAAATAAATAAGGAACTTGCTTCAACTTGCCAGTTCTGATCTCTGAAATTTATCATGCTTCATCTCTTCATAGCAACGTAGCTTTCTTGTATATTTTAATTTATGATTTGATTCTAGTGAATAGAATTTATAGGCATTTGAAAGACAGGTAGCTCAAAACTGTGTGCACCAGTTTCAAAGAACTGCAACATGCTTCCTTGACTCTGAACGTGCTTCCTTCCAAATTTTGATCAAAAGGGTACTTGTATAGCCATTTTAAAACTCAGTAATGGAAGGCTGCAACCAGAGTGAATTTGACGGACCCAGAGGCAATCAGAGCAGATTCAATCATTTCCTGAGCACAAGGTTTCTCCTCAACATGGACTGGCAACTTCTGAAGAGCCTTAAAGTATGCTAACGTGTTCTAGGTCTCACGTAAGATGGCTGTACTTGGTCTTAGTGAGGTCCTTTGGGTCACCAAGCCATCACATTTTGTTGGACTGCGGCCCAGAAATCACATGATTTATCCTGGCAAGGGAATTTATGTCACTCCACTCTTACTGGGCAGCCTCAGCATCATGAATCCAGAGCACTTTATCAAAGGGTTGCACAGTTCTAATAATTATCTTTAAATAATGAGGTATTTAAAAAAAAAACCTGACACTCAATTACTTTATATTTCTTGGCAAAGCTAGATGAAATTTACAAGCAAGGCTGACTTTTCCTGGGGCTCAGTCAGAAGATGAGGGAGTTCAGTGGAAAAAATTGAGTTCTTTCTAGTTTTTTTTAGCTTTGGACTCCCACTTGTTATTAAAGCATAAGATCCATCATTTTCTGGAAGCATTTTTTTTTTACAAAATAATGAGCAGAATTAAAGAGGCCCTTTAAAAAAGTAGATGTTTTAGCTTCATATTCTAGTAACAATGTTTTCGATTTGTGTCTGATAATAAATGTAGTGGTATAAGGAAGCTGGCTTGAAATTGTCACAAGCCAGTCACTAACCAGCACTGAAACTAGGCTATGTGAAAAAAATTACCCTGCAGCTAGACTATGTGAAAAAAATTGCCAAGTATGGCTGAGCAAATACTATTGAAAATGACATAACCATAGGGCTTATTTCTCTCTGTCTTTGCAAAGTCCTTTAAATACTGGATCAAATAAAAATAGCACATCAAAAATGTACATCTTCAACTATAAGATACCAAAGCATTCTAGAAAAATATTGTCTTGTGGAGATTGTGGGGCTTCTAGATGTTGAATAACCACCATAGCCAATGATGAAATCATGCAACATCTCAAGAGGTGCATGTTTGCTATCCCTAGAGTATTAAATGCTGAGCAGAGCCCGTTTGTCTTTTCCATCTTTGTAATGACATCTTGTGTATTAATTGCCAGGGGAAAAATGGGATATAAATTAGTTAAAGCAATAAAACAATTACTCAGAGAATTTTAGCTGCTTTATAAAGATACCGTCGGTCATTATCAAACTCAGATCGGAAGGCACATTTCTAAAAATCTGCATATGAAAAGAAAAGATGTTTATTATCAGTAAAGTTTCTAGCCTGAGGCTGTATCCATACAAACGCAGTTAAGGAGACTTTGTTGTTACTCCATATGATGTTAAAGCAAGTAATCACATCTGGATCCCACATCTGTGGACCCACAGCTAGGCACAATTGATGGTAGTCAAACATGACACTCAACTGATGAAAATGAATATTTAGCATTGCAGAGCAACCTTCCTGAACTTAAGGAAGACCTCACTTATTCCTTTCCATTCCTTAAAATGGAATAGATCTAATCTAGTCTCACAGATTCCAATACATTTTAAAATTAAAAAATAGCTTGATTTAAACTTGGGTGGAATAAGGATGAGACTTGCACTTAATTTAAAGAATATACAAAACTATATCTAATATTTAGTTAACATTGAACGATATGCAGGAGAACTTCACTATAATTTGCTAATTGTACTACTTCTGATCGTTCTTTTTTTTTAAACTACTGGCTGATGCAATCCCTGGGCTGTGGCAACATCCCAGTTACCCCGCTCCCCTCTCGACCGGAGGCGGGGCTACGTTTGACTAATCGCAAACTGTCAAAGGATGTCTAGATTACCCGGATGGTGATGGAAGCCCCACCCACCATTTCTGCTTATCTTCTGGAAACTCTGTAGGCTACACTTGATTCCTCCTCGCTACGAAACAGGCGCCTGCGCGTTCGCTCCCTCCTGAAAGGGGTCTTCCGCCCTCAGCCTTAACTGCTCTTTCCCTTCTCCGGTCGCCGCCATTTTATTCCTTTCGCGGAACGTGCCGTGAAAAGCCAAAAAAGGGTCGCCGCCATTCGCTGAAAAGATGGCATGGCCCAGCTCGGGGAAAGGCCTCTTCCCGCTTAGAAATCCCTCAACTGTCACAGGCCGACAAAAGCGGCCAATTCACCTCGGGTGGAAGCGCTGAGGTAAGCACCACCCCCACCCATGGAACCCCTGAGGGAAGGCGAGCAGGCGACCTCTCGCCTCAACGCTTGCCCGCCCGCGTTGCCGGCCGCTCAGCCCGACGCCCCGTTTTCACTGCTGCGGCTCTTGTCACAGCTGCTTCAGCGCCTCCTGCCCGGTCCCATCAGTCCCCTCTTCTGGCTGCCTTCCGAAGTCCACGCCACCGCGCCGGAGACTTCGGTGCCAGTGTGGGAGACGCCCGGCCTGCCTCCGATTTTGGCCGTTCAGCACCAGCTGCGCGTGGTCTCTTCCTCCTACGTGCTGGGAGGCCCCGACAAGAACAATTCCGTGCCCGGACGTCTGCGAGCCAAGTTTCCCGAGATCTGGCAGCCGCATAAAGCCGGAGTTCTCGACGAGCCAGATTCGGATTGCGGCTACCACAGCTTGGAAGTCGAGGAGCAGCTGCGGGAGGCCTGGGCCCCAAAGGAGCGTGTTGGGGAAGCCCAAGAAGAGCGGGATCCCGCGAAGGCCTCGCAGTCTCTGGATAGGGACGGCGCTGAGCGGGAATCAGCTGCGGAAGTTAGCTCCGAGGTAGAACCCGACCTGCCGCTGTTGGCCAGACCGGCCTGTCCTAACAAGCTGATCGATTACATTCTGGGGGGCGCCTGCAGCGGGGAAGAGAGCGAGGGGGAGGACAGCGATGAAGACGAGGAGCAGGATTGGTACGAGGAAGAGGAGGAGGAAGACGACGATGACGGCTTTGATAGTGAAGGATCCCTTTCAGAGTCGGAAATAAGCCAACATGGAGAAAGCAATGATCTGTGGAACTCTTTCTGTAGCCCCGATCCATACGATCCGTGGAATTTCACAGCAGCTATGCAGACTGCTGAGAATGTGAGAGAGGAAGGGTCTACAAGAGAGTCAAATGAAAGTGAAGTGGTAGAGGAATCTTCCTCCTGGAGTGAAAGTTCTTGTGAGGAAGATGAATGGGAATCTGGTAGCCTAGATGAATCTGAAAATTTGAAATTGTGGAATTCTTTCATTAAGGTGGACGATCCTTATAACCCTTTCCATTTTAAGGCACAATTTCAGACTGCAGGAAAGAAAGGGAGAAGTGACTTGAAAGGATCCACGGGTTTAAGCCTTAGCCCCTCCCAACATAGTATCTTATTTAGCTGTCAGCTTCACCTGTTTGATAATGGAGGCACTGAAAATTCGAGGTATGGCATCCTCTCTAGGGAGAAATGTAAGAAGAAGAAAAAGGTATGATTACTTTTTATTTGTATATTGTTAATGTTGGGAGAGATTCTTTCAATAGTGAATTCATTTGCATTCTGGGATATGCAAAAATTTGGGATAACCTTTGCAAAAGATATGGTTTAATTAGTGGATCAAATTTTTAATGAAAGTTAAATCTTGAATTTGTAGTTTCCATTATCCCAGCTCCTAGTAAATTGCTTTATTGTTTTTGGATTATAAAGCTTTTTTTGTTCAAATTGAGAGATTTGGCCTCAGGGATCCAAGATGTAATAGCAAAAGTTCTGCTTGCTAAAACAACAAAATAAAAGTATTTAAAAATTTCAAGTATTTGGAGATCTTTCTTAATGAAAAATCAGACTCTTCCTTTCATATGCTCTTAAGAATACTTGTATTTCAATTACTTTATTTTGTTGATTTAATTAAAATGGGACATTTAATGCAAAAAAGGCCAGGCTCTTAGATTTAAATGTGAGTAATAAGGACTCTGTCATGCACCTGTCATACCATGTACAGCTTTTTCTAGAACAAAATCACAATCCAGCCACTTTGCTTTTTTTGAGGCCATATTAAAACATCTCTTCCTCCTTTCCTCCAGCTGCTGTGTTACTAAGTTGGAAGTGGTACCATCTAGTGCAAGTTTGTGTGTTTTTTTGCAGCTGCCTGCTCCTGGCAACTTGTAACTCCATTTGATAAAGCAGTGATCAGATAATACAGTGCTTAAAGTAGTTCTGTGTGATTGAACACATGAAATTCCTTAGGATGACTTTCAGATTTTTCAAAAGTGCATTTAATTATATTATTTAGTCATACTTGAAATAGAATATTCTGCAAAAATCATTGTGATAAATTGTTCTTAGATTGAAAAATTGGAATTAAATAGTGTGTTTTATCTGATATATAATTTTAGTCTTGAAAATTAATGTTCATTGCAGTGTTTTTATGAAGAAAAATAACAGCACTTAGGATTTCAATATAAGGGATCTACTTTTTATTAATAGTTATATTCTCTTAACCCTCAAAAAGTACAAATCTCACTTCCAATTTTGTGACCTGAAGTAGGCTTAGAGATGGTGATTGGTCAAAGAGCATCCAGTGAACTTTATGTCAGATTTAAATATACTTTTATATACAGACACATTAATTGGACATGCTTACTCAGTTGTAGACATTCTGGTGTCTGCCACATATTTTGAACTATGGCTACTATATGCTCTAGCTGGCATGACAGCTGTTGGGAATATCCTGAATTATCCAAAACGTGGTGTTCTTGCTTTAACCATTAGTTTGCACTAGCTTTTACAGTGGATTGCTGTAAAGAAAATTAAGTGAATTTACTGCTAATTTAAATATATATGACCCATTTATGGTGCACTTCTTCTAGAAGTCTTTGTTCCCCTTGGTTGATAAACTAATCTTATGAATGTTTTATCCTATTCTAATTATAACTTAGCATTTTTGCCATTTTAGTTTTGCCTTTTGGTTAAATAATACAGCTGCATCTAATTTATATTGTCTAGAACTAGGGGGATTAAAGATGCCTTAAAATATGTTTTCAGAAATTCCTAAAGCTATAAAATTGTGTATTTTAGATTATTCTTCCCTGTAAATCATTCAGTGACTACTTTCAAAACAAATTTCAAGTCCCTTGTGTATCTTTCTAGTGACACAGAAAATTAACAAAGATCTGTGTGCAATATATAGCATAATATTACATGACCTGGTAATGGTACCCTAGAGAGTATTGTAGAATGATGTAAAAGGCAAGAAAGGATAAGGCACAGAGGGAGAAGCTGATGTAACTTATCATTTTGAATGAAGGTACTATCAGAGTGGAATGATTTTATGCATAACCCTAGTGCTACATTAAAAATGCCAAGTAATATAGGACAGATTGTTTTATTAGGACCACTTAAATATAAGCTTTTGACCTGATTACAAAAGAAGCAAGTGAAAAAGATGGTTAAGCAAGGTATTCTAGTTTGCAGCTTATTACCATAAATTGTGTTCTGTTAATGAGGGAAGGGAGGGGAATTATGATAACTCTTTGTTAGGTTTTTATTGTTTTCACATTTTTGTTAGGTTTTTATTGTTTTCACATTTTGATGGTCCAGTATTTTAATATACAGTACTTTGTCATGATTCCTTAAATGGCTAAATTGTATTAAACTTTAATTGCTATAAACTGAGGGCTCTTTTTAAAACAAATGCCATATATAACTCTAGTGCTTGTATAAATCATTTGAGCTTAACATGGAAGAAGCAACAAGTCAGGTCAAGAACTAATTTAGGACCAATAGCAATATAGACCACAGTAGACCACAGTCTACTTCTGGTAAGATAGAACAATGTGGGATAGAAAATAGCACCACCCGATGGATTCAGAATTGGCTGATAAATGGCACTCGACATGTAGCCCTTAATGGAACTACATCTACATGTAGAGAAGCATGCAGTGGGATACCTCAGAGTTCTATCTTGGTGCTCTTCAACATCTTCATAAATGATTTAGATGAGGGGGTTAAAGGGGAGCTCATCAAATTTGCAGATGACACCAAGCTGGAGGGAATTGCTAATGCTTTGAAAGATTCAAAGGATCTTGACAGGCAAGAAAAATGGACCTATCCAATGAGATGCAGTTCAGTGGTGAAAAAAGTAAGATCCTGCACTTAGGCAGAAAAAATTAAATACAGTATAGAATAGACAGTACCTGGCTCAACAGCAGTAACTATGAGAGGGATCTAGGTCCTAAAGGACCACCACTTGTATGAGCCAGCAGTGTGCTGCAGCTGCCAAAAAAGCCAATGCAGTTCTAGGATGCAGCAATATCAAGGATAGCATCAAGATCATGAGAATAGTCCCACTTTATATCACACTAGTGTGGACTTGGAATACTGCATCCAGTTCTGATCACCAAGATACAAAAAAAGATGCTGGGCCCTAGAAGAAGGGTCCAGAGAAGAGCAACAAAGATGATAAGAGGTCTGGAGACTAAACCATAAGATGAACAGTTGTGGGAACTATATTTAGGCTAGCAAAGAGAAGGTGACACGATACCTGTCTTCCAGTACTTGAGGGACAATCACAGAAATGAGGGAGTTGACATATTCTCCTGAGGACAGGACAAGAAGCAACATGTGGGAACTTGTTAGAGAGCCTACATGGAACTAAGAAATTTCCCAACAGTGAGAGCAATTAAGCAATAGAACAGCTTGCCTCCCACAGTTATGAGTACTCCATTGCTGGAGGTTTTCAAGAAAAGATTAGAAATTCATTTGTCCAGATGGTATAAGGACCTCCTGCCTTGGGCAAGGGGTTGGATTAAAAGACCTCTAGGATCCCTTCCAGCCCTATGATTCATAGTTGAGAAAATTTCATGGCATATCAGAGTATACATCCAAACACAGTCAATTTCCTTTATGTGAAAAGTTTCCATGCAGCAGATAACTTTAATGAATAACTTAGCAAGAAATCAGTAACATTATTTATGTAAATATTAGATTGTACCCCAGTGTAAACACCAAATTATATATTTTACACAGGAATCTCTTCCACAATGGCATAGTAGAGTTAAAAATACATTATTTTCTTTTCCCAAATGATGAATGATAGATTTATCTTTTTTGTTTTAATAACAAATATATTATAAAACAGCATCACATAAATGTCTGCTAATTTGATATAATTTTATACTTTACATAGGTGACTTTTCTTGAAGAAGTTACTGAGTATTATGTAAGCATTGAGGAAGATCGCAAGGGACCTTGGGAAGAGCTTGCACGTGATGGATGCCGATTCCATAAACGAATTCAAGAGACTGAAGATGCTATTGGATATTGCTTAACAGTAGAGCACAGGCAGCGAATCCGTAATAGATTCCAGGAAATGTGTTATGAAAGACCTGATATTTTTTAAACCCTTATTAATTATCCAGGGTAATATTTTTAATGATATAAGCATCTTTCAAGACATTTGTTTAAAATGATAGCTGCCTCTAATAGTATAAAACTCAGAATTGGAGTAATTGCAAAACTGTTTCTCAATTCTTTGCCAACAAATATGGTATAAAAGCTGAATGCAGTGTTGAAACAAGTCTTTTGAATATCCAGTGTGTGCATAAGTGGTCCTTTCTAATCATAGTTTATTTTTGCAAAAGCCTATCCAGACATGCCTCCTTGTGCATTTGTGTGTGCTGTCTCATTCACATAATATGTAAGGAAAGAAATGTGTCAAATTTTGCACTTTTGAAAGGGAAAAAATATTTTCAAGTGTATTTATTGGGTTTGGAACCTAACAATGCAGTTCTGATTTAAAGTTTGTAAATTGCACCTTGTACCTATATTTGTACATACCAGAAAATTGTAATAATCTTATATTTCCTATAATTGAAATGAATTTATACAATAATACTGTCTACTTCTCATTGGTCATTTTCTTACATATTTGATTTTAACAAACTCTTCTGCATAAAAGTATCTCTTACATTTTTAGAGATTATTATTTGGTTGGAATAGAATGTATATTTTACAATAAAATTGCAAACAGTATTGGACTGCTAATGATAGGAACCACCAATTAAGGTAGTTAGTAACACATTCTTCCTCATTTTTGGCATACCAGTCTAATGGATACAGCTGCTATGGATAGATCACCAAAGTTCTGCAGCAGTTTGCGTTATTATTTCAGAAGGAATCTGCTCTCAGTAAACACTGTAGTAAGGAAAATACAAAATACACTGATTTGATTGCAGTCTGCTCTAGAAATTTCAAACTTATAGGAAAAAATAACATTCAATGTTAATGGTGATTGGTTACAAAGCTTACCAAAATAATCAGTATATTCTTACAGCAATTTAATCATTTCTAAGGAAAGTTCTAGAAATATTTTAATGCAGTAATTATTAATCATTGATGTTATTTAGTCAGAATACATGTTTGGATTATTGTATGCTTTCCAAATAGTTGCTATAAATCCAGTATTCAGAATTATTGGGATAAATACATTGGTTTAAGTTATTGATTAGTTTTAGGTGTACTTTTCTAGAAGGAAGAAAGACATGCCAGTAATACCCATTGCTGCAATATGTACTTAACATAAACCATAAGAAATGGATTTACTTTTTTCTATCTTATGCTTTACTGACCTCATGTTTATACAATTGTTATAATGCTAAGTACTCTGTGGTTTAGTCCAGGTAAATTCTAATAGAATAAATAGTTCTTTAAAAACCATTTTCAATATAACACAAAAGTATGTTTTGATATGTAATAGTCTAGATGATTTATATGTAGAATACTTGATGTATATCTGAAAAAGATCCCCATGAAGCGCTGCTACAAAATTTCATTGTGCTATCTGAGGCATTTCCAATTTAGTTACACACTTGTGTATTTGGAACTTAGTTTCTGTATCACATCAGATAAAGCCACAGAGGATAGAAACATTTTCTATCTTGATACTGTTTTAAGTATTGTCTTTTATTGGTCAGTTATTGACTACTGGAAGGAATGATTGATACTGTTTCTCAGTTTGAAGCCATTTAAAATGAGTGCAGATTCCTAAAATAAAAATTAATGGCTTTTTCTCTCTCTCTAGAATGATTTAATGGTGCTATAATGAAGGATGTCTTTATAAATTTATTTGTAACAAGGCATGAAAAACTAATTCTAAAACTTTAAATCAAAACTGTAATCAGAATTTTATTTTTATATCATTTTAGAAAGGTGAACAAGAGACAGAAAACTTTTTGTTTATACAGGCTTAAAAAGATTTGATTGTATCATTGTGTTTTATATTTAAATATATATTTCTGAATATAATAATAAAACACTTTAAAACTAATCTATAGACTGTAATAAACTTTAAAACGTCCGGAAACTTGTGCAGCTATACTGGGGTGTAGCTCTTAAAATACAGTATTCTTTGGGAGCACAGAAATGCTTTTATAATTTGACTTTATTAAATACTTAGAATTGCTAAGTATTGTTAAGTACACAAGGATGATACCAAATCAGATGTTCCATGGAATTTGTTTTATTCAAGGTTGTCTTAAAAGGGTGCTAGAATGAATTTCTCGTCCTCTTGGATCTATTCCTAATGTATGCTCATAACCTGACAAGATTTTATAATGGCAGGAGAAATTTAATAAAAGTTCAAAATATTTAGAATTAAAAACATTGGCAATAATGATACACTTGACTCAGTTCATAAATTGGATTCCCTCAGGAATCCTCCAAATAGCTTTCTGACAGTACTTTTCTGTTTTTGATGTATCAAAATTGTTACAGTAAATTTAAATGATGACATTTAAATGATGACACTGCCATATTAATGTTTTTATGTAGTATTCTTTTCCTTGTTGCTCTGCAGTCTCAATATAATTATCTTTCTATAATAATTGCCCTGATTTACAACTCGTTTAACAATAGCAAAAAAAGGATCAGCATTGACAGTACAAGATATTCATAAAATAGGCAGGTACAAATGGAGTTAAATCAATTATGCTCAGTTATTTTTCTTCAATCTTAAATTTGATCCATGGGATTTAATATGTATTTTTCGTTAATCTGTGTATCAACACTTAATTTAAGACTTGTGAGACTAATATCGAAAAAGACAATGCTAAGGGAATTGCAGGAGAAAAATAAACCTTGAAAAAAGTTTTAAGAAATCACCCTTGAATGCTTACATCCTCAGAAGAATATGACCCCAAACAGCAGGAAAGCTTCCTTGACTCATCAGGAAGCTGGGCAAAGGTAAATTTTATAGCCATTTTCCCCACCCCTTTGGAATTCTCACCTTTCTGGGATAATTAGCAATGGAAAATTAATGGCTGTAATTCATTGGAGAGGAAGGGATTACAGAAGAATAAGCAAGCACATTGGGAATACACATCGAAAGGAATATCTTGGTGCCTGCTATTTGCTTAGCGGGCTGGGGGCTGCAAGGCAGGAGCCACTTCAGATAGCACAAGGAAGTTATTAGGACAAAAGCGATTAAGGTCTTGCCAATTTCACATAGCAGCACAAACCAACCCAGGGTATTCTTTGGGGAGAAGAGCAATCTGGGGAGAGCGTGTTTAAGCAATCTTTCTGCTTTGTAAGGGGAAAAATTCTTCAGGAGGGAGAAGGAAAATGGGTCAGACAGTCAAGCTCGGGGCATACAAATCTTAATGTATAACTACAATCCTATGAATTATGAAATTTGAAAAAAAAATGCAATTGTCAGTGGTTTATTTAAGAATCATCAAGTACAAATGAAATGCATTACGTTGTATATTTTTTCCAGTCTTTAATTTAGAAATAATTATTTGGTTCCTTCTACATTAGTCAAAGAAGGAATTTCTAGTGTACAAAATCAGTACAAATATACATGATTCTGTTCAATTATAGACAACATTACATACTGTTTTCAGAAGTGAACTAAGCTCTAATGTTCCTTGTAGCAAATGTGTGGCTTGAATGTGTGGTATAAAAGTCTCAGTACAGTAATGTGTCACATAATAGCACTTTCAAAGGGCTTTATCCCTTCTATATCAGCCATAATTATAGAGTAAAAACCTGGGAGTAAAATTGCAGTTGTTTTAAGATGTGTTCTGGATTCAGCAACAAATTTCTTACTTGATGCTGTTGTGCAAATGCAAAATACACATGTTTCTAATAACTGGTCAAACACTGTGCTATCCTGTCTTTCATATTGGGGTTGAAATGAGGGATCCTTGATGCTCTTTGAGCACTGATGATGTTACCTAGTTTAGGTAATGAAATATCTGCAAGAAAACAAGCTCAAAGAGCACCAAGGACACCCCCCATATCTCTGTTTTATCATCTGCTCCCCTCTCCCAAATAATACAACATAGCAAAACATTTTCAGAGAATGTTTCATTTTAATACAGTTTAATACAGTTAAATTACTTCCAGAGGCTTGAACATCCCTGTTTTTCACATGAGCTCTTTTACATTTGTTAATATACTGTTGGCTTTCTTTCACTAATTGTTAAAAGTTCAATCCTTAGGGTAAAATTAAAATCTTGCTTTTTCTGTGGGAGATAAGGGAGGAATATAGAAGAAACAAGGGGGAGGGAAGGGGTAAGCCACATCCCAACAGGGATGCAAATTCTGAATTAGTGTGATTTAGGGAAAAATTACATGTACAGTAAAATTACATGTACATGTACATTTAAATGTACAGTAAAGTGATTATGTAAGAAGGTTAATAACAGTAATATGGGAAAGTAGATCACTCCTCTGAATACTCTGAATGTTCATCTGCCAATTCAGTTTGCATTCCCTTCTACATAAATGCATTACTGTATTGCTGACATTTCTGAATGAAACCTAATTTTTTTTAGTTCAATTGATAGCTTATAAAATCAAAATGGTACAAAAATTTCAGAAATTATGCATAACCAATAAAGTTTGCTTTATTTTTTTTAAATGAGTTTGATAACATGTCACTTTTAGATTCAGAATAATGTTTAAGAATGGTATTTGTATGTTTGTGCATGAGAGAAAAAGATCACTATAACCCAACAGTATTTTTTCTGAGAGGTTGTTGCCTTCCAGGAGAGGATTGGAGATTGTTGACCTCCCAAGTCCAACAACAGCTGAAAAGCCATAAATTCAGCAGTACTGTCATATTTTGAAATGTAGTGTTATCAACAGCTATAGCAATTCTGGTACTTTGCAGTGAAGGAGAGATAGCTAGTGGTTACAGCCCCAATATTCCAGACAAGCTGAGTAAAAGAGCAAGCTAATCTAACCATTCTGTCCATTTTCCTACAAGAACTGACATGATCCTTCATAAAAGAATGACACTGCAATTGATGCCTTTTGATAACGGGCAGGAATGTGTTAGAATCTTAATAGCAGTTTCTATCTTTGATTTATCATTTCATAGAAACACTATAAGCCTGCATTGATTTCTTTAAAATATCTAAAAAATTAACCCTGCATTCCAGAATGGTACTGTCAACCCTGAAGCTGACCTGACCAAAGCCATTTTGAAGCTTCATTGTTGCCACACAGGAGCTGAGGGATAGGGAGGGTGGAATAGAGATAATGGGTTTTGTAGCCAAAACAAAATACTTTCTCCTGGGAACCAAGGACATTTTCACACCTGGTCAGAGAGAAGGAGGAGGAGTAACGTTACCAGGCAACCGGAGGGCACCTTGATTGGACCATATGACTGATAGTTTGGGGAAGGGGAAAAACTTCTAATTAGGTGAAAACTGCGGGAACCTTCAGAGTCAGTTTTCACCAGAACTGTGCCAATATGATATATCCAATAAAAATACTCTTTTAAGGAATCTTCCTGCCTCAGAGTTTTGTTTGCTATGGGTGTATTACTTGGAACCCTGACAGATACTGCTAAATGAGCTCTGCTGATTACTAGTATGTTTTTGAGAGTAATTCCAGGTTGTGTTCGCTATGGTTTTGGACCTGAGTTCGTAGGGGACTGCCTTTTCCCAATACTTTCTGCCTGGTTTACCTAGACAACTAGGATTTTCTTTGTTTTTTCTTGAAGACATTTCCCTTCTCATCCAAGAAGCTTCTTCAGCTCTGAGAGAATGGAGGAGAATGGAAGGACATTCTCCATTCTCATTGTGAGAAATAAAGGCCACACTCCCAAATGGCTGTATCGCAGACATTCAGAGGAGGTTATTCACCAGCCTAGCCAGGGTGGGACCAGCTTCTAGATATTTCTCACTTAATTTTCTTCTTGCTGTATCTTCTGCGTGCCAAACACTTCTTCCACTATTAAAAAGTTATCTTTCTCTATGGAAGTTAGATTACTTGAAAGTATAGCAATTTTATTTAGCAATCAATTACTTGGCATTCTAAAATAAAGCTCAACACTCTATCATTGCAGTTTTACATTTTATTAGCAGTACTTGTTTTTGCACAGAAAACATTTGAGACATTAACTGTCGTGAATATTCTAAAACAAAATGTCCCTTTCCACAATATGACAATAGCACAATTAGATGAGTTTTGTCAGAAAATGGGAGGGCTGTATGTTTTGTTTTAAAACAGTTGCTTTTATTTGAAATCCACCTATGGCTGGAAAAAGACGAAAGAAAAAACAATAAAATGATAAATAGCTTTATGAGTGCTCTACTTCCTTTTTCAGTAACTTGTTAAATGGCAATTGACCATTAAAGAAATCGATGGCAAAATTCAACCTCTTCCAATAACACAAATCAGTCTTTATGATTAGCATACCCAGATAGGTACCCAAGTTGTTATGCCACAAGGTGGTTTCATTTTGCCTAATTATGAAATTTGCAATTGTGATTGTAAACTACAGGATCTGTGGTTTCAGGACAGCTCATTACGCCTTTCTTTTGTAATCTGAACTTTAGGATACACGTGATTTGTTAAGGAAAAATTGAATCACAGTTTGAAATATCTACAAAGCAGTGGCTGGATCCACACAGTAATGAATTTGTTTTTTTCTTAGTGCATTATGCATTCATAATCTTTGTTTTTTCTTAGTGAATTATGAAGCCAGCATTATGGCTTGTAAATTTATGATATAGATTGCTATGTAAATCTTCTAGTTTAATAAAACATAAATAAAGGCGTAGTTGAATATTGGTCCTCCTTTCTTATGTTCCACTCTTATAAGCTTTCCAGCAAACTTAGCCCTTTTAATGCCAGGATGCAACCCAAAAGTTTCTAGATGTGTCTTCTGATGCAGCTATTTCCTTCTACATTGGTATATTGTCCCCACTGGTTTTATATTGAAATTCACGTTATCTTTATTGTTATTTACTAACAAAAATCTCTTCCTGTAAAAGTTTTGAACCAGCTGAGGCAAATAAATGACTAGTTCTCAATGAGCAGTTCAGTAGGGAAAATGAAATAATGAAATTCAACATAATAGTCAAAAGAGGTACCAGAAAGTCAATTCAGCAATTTCTTTTCAGGCAAAAGACAATGAACAAAGAAAAGTACAGATTTAGTTTAAAATAATCTTTACAGGTTTGTTTCTCAGCTGAGAAAATACTTCTAGCACAGAGCTGTTTGGGCTTCAGTCTGTTTTGTCTTCAGGCCACCCTGCTTTCAGATGCTTTACCCTCAGTACTTAATCTCCCATCACTTGCAAAGGAAAAAAAATTAACTCCTTAATGGCTGAAAGTTCCCACTATGAAGCTAAACATTGTGTATTGTGTGATCCCAGTTTCAATGCCCAGTTACATTAAGGCTCAATTTTCTGGCCTCTGCTTTCAGTATTTCTATCTCTGGATCATCATTTGCTTCCTAAAGAAACAAGACTTCATTCCTAATCTTCCAAAAATAGTCCGGCAACTTTGGAGATGGAAATGTGGTACATCAATGTTTCATACAATATTGCTACTACAATTTTCATTGTAATTGTTTCAGGCTGCTTTAAAGATATGTTATTTTTCAGTACTAACATGTTTCTAGCAGGAAACAGAAAATTAACACAAGTCCATTATTGTATATTTTAGAAGAAACATCCCATTCAGATTTTGCATGATAAGCTGATACTTATTTACAATCAGCTGCAGTAGGCCTCAATAGGAGCTGAGATGAAGATCTAAAGCTAGAACCTAGTCTATAGTAATCTACTTGAACAGGGCTCCCTCAGAATTCATATACAGATTCATGTACTTGTGCACCTTTCAATGTAGTATAGTATTCCCAGTAATGTATACATGAGAAATATCATGAGTTGGAGGAAGGAAGGAATGGGAGGAAATGAAGGAACAAGAAAAAAGGAAGAAAGGAATGGAAGGAGAAGGCAAGGAAGGAAGAAAGAGGAGGAGAGGGGAGAAAGAAAGGGGAAAGATTTGAAATTAGAAAAAAAATTAGGTAATGTAGAAGAGTCATATGGAAGCATCCCTCATTTCATGTTGTTCTGCTTATTGTACTTCATTTCCTGCTTAAATAATGAATCCAGCTAGTAATGAAATGATTTCCACAACTGTCTGGAGCAGTTGATAACGCTTCAGCTATGATCCTGTCATTAGGTTCAAATTAAAACCCAATTCTTTATCTCATGTATCTTACTGGACATAACTTCAATAGCCAATAGTTACTCAATTAAAATAGAATATCTGAGGATTTGGGGGGAATTCTTAATTAAAGGGAACTGAAATCTGGCTTGGCCATCTTTGCTTTGTAGGACACAGACTGCTTTTGCTGAATTAAATATGACACGCTTTCTTTTGCCCTTTTTCCTTTCACCAAGGATCATGAAAAGCTATAATTGATGATGAACAAGCCTTTATGACCCTCTGCATAGAGGAATAAGCCTTAAACCCTACCTTTCCTATGAATAAGCTGTAATTAAGGACTAGAGTGAGCATGAAAGTAAAATACCTCCTTTCCTCAAGGTGAGAAATGTAGACACTGGGATGTAGTTAATAAGGAGAAAGAAATCCAGACAAAACTGCCTTTCTTCTCCCCCAGTTAAGTTGTGGCAATTAGACTGAATGGTAGGCAGCAGAGGAAGTAAATTGCATTCTGGAGACTCCTGAATAATTTTTTTTTTCTTTAGCAGCCGGAAGGGATTCTCTGTCTGCCAGCTTTTAAATGAAAGATCAGCCACCAGGCCTCAAAAGGGTTAACCAGGTGCTGTGGGGTTTTTTTTCCCTTCCTCCTGGGCTATTTGCAGTAAAACAGTTTCTGAGGAAAGGCTGACCTACCTGCATTCTGGTAGGACTGGCTCAAGTGGGTTTAGTTTTACCTCTGTGCTCCCTTTCTGCTTAAAGCAGGAAGGGGCGAGAGGCGGGTGAAGATCAGTTGAGGAGAGACAGCCTGTCCCTCCCCTTTTTTTGGTGGCATTTGCAGTGGAAGGGACTGATGGCCACTGAGGAGGACATTGAATGGCTTGATCTGCCTGGCAAGTGGACTTATGGAGTTTGCAAGGACGGGAGAATCTTCTTTATCAAGTAGGTTTGGTTTGTGCTTTGTTGTTGCTGTTCTTCTGTAGTTTTTTGGACTGTAAGGATGATTGTCTGAGCTGGATATAACTCAACAACCTTTCATACCTTTCTTTCAGTTCCCATGCTTTTAGGTTGCTGGTAATGAGGTAATAGATGTAGAAATATTCTCTGAAAAACTAGGATCTCTTTCCAAAACAGAACTAGTTTTAAATCAACTGTGAGGCATGAAGCATCTAGGGAATTTTGATATATGACTTATTTACAACTAAACTTAATGAATTTGTTTGTATATGTCCTTAGAGAAGCAATCTAAAAGATTTTGTTTTTGTTTATATAATCTGAAATCAAATTTTAATCTGATACTGGTTCTCTGTTTTTCTATCCTGCCTTGTTAATATTTCTAAGCAATCCTCCCCCCCCCCGCCCTTTTTTTAAAAAAAGTAGTGTTAGATTAGTGCTGAAAAGTTCCTTATCTGGTTTGCTGAACCTGCTGTGTTATCTACCAAGCTAGTGTCAAATAGCCATAAACAATGCTATCCTACACATGGTTGAGTAGAAGTAAATTCCACTGATTTTCATGGGGCTTTGTCCCTGATTGGCTATAGGAATGTAACCTAAGAAGCTCAGTTGTGAATCAGGAAATTGCCATTTCAAATCTTGCTTCTGACTCATGAAATGGCTTTATCATTTTTTCCCCTTTCTATTCCTCACATCAGACTTAGAGGGCTCCACCCTGCTGAATTTTCAAGGGCTATTAAACTTTGCATTTCAATACTGTTCCCTCTTGTAGTGGGATATATATGGTATATATCCTATTCTGTTGATCAGATTTATACACACAAATCTCTGATCTACAGAATAGGTTATATAAGCTACTCAGAGTCTTGAGTGATGGAAGAGATGTACAGGTCAGATAAATAACCATGTTAACCATCACTAAGAATATACAAAATATCACGAGCATTTTAAAGCATTGTATAATGACAAAATTATAAATTCTTACAATAAAGGATGCTAGGATAAATTCTTCCAGTTTCTAATTTTGGCAGTTATATCTTCCTTTCCCCCCTCCTCCAAATACTCTAGTTGGCTCTTTCTTCCAATTTTCTGTTCCCTAAGAGATTGCTCAATTATCATTGGTTGGATGTTTTTCTCCCCCTTAAATATACTGTTGGCAGCTCTTCAAACTTTGAGAATCCTTGTATATAGATGATGCTGTTTTTGCTACAACAAGATGCAATGTGTGTGTGTGTCTCTTTCCCTGTCTGTTATGTAAGTTTTAGGAAAAAGTAGCAAGATTTAAAAAGGGATTATGATATATAGTTGATATAACCTTCGTTCTGGTATCACACCTAGCGATAAACATACTGTGCTAAGGTGGAGGACAATTGTTGATCTTTGAAATTGAAAATGATGATGTTCCATACATTTTAAATATTTTGTTTGGACTTGCTTATAGTGATGAAACAAAATCTACTTGCTGGACACATCCAGGCACTGGCTATTCTATCCAGAGCGGGCACTTTTCCTGGCCAGGTAAGGAAAAACTAGCCTTTTATTACCATGCATTCATTATAATAATAGCTGACACCTGCAATTGCACAGTTTTCCTCACTTGCTGTTCATAATAAAACATCTCTTGACTTGTTTCACTCTGGTGTCATACAGATGCGTTGCTCTTCAGATTCCTTTTCTCCAGCCATGGGTGACTGGAGGACTAAGGGGAAGCTCCAGTTTGAGAAAAGCTGCTGTTGGCTAATGCTCTGGATGAGAACAGCATTCAAAATACGCTGTGTGCCTATTTTGTGTGCATAACAGCATTGAAAATATTCATCTGTGAACGTCAGGCTGGATTGATCAATATTATTTTGGTGGATGCTAGGTTGTAATGCTACGTGACAGGGATCTATAATTTTTTTCTCTGTTGATGGTCATCCTCCTGCAAATATTATCTCTGGCAGGCCTCATCAGTGAATAGTGAAGAACGTCAATTGATGGGCAAGACCATCTATTCTGTCTGTTTCTGATATCCTTTTTTTTTCCCACTCCATATTTTTCTTATTACTTTTCCTTGCTTCCTTATCACAAGCCACCAACAAAACAGATTTCTTTTGTTCAGAAGTCTGAAGTGATTACTAGAACAAAGTTTTTGAATTTGGACTAGGACAAAAGTAACCCTAGTGCTCCAACGTTTATACTATTATACTATTATCTATAAACTGAAGAAGAATACATACAGGTACTCGTCGACTTAGGACCACAATTGAGCCCAACATTTATGTTGCTAAGTGTTGGAAGAAATGTCCAACTGGGTTCAGTTCCAAGTGGGAAAAATTGCAGTGGAAACATGGGGGCTGCTTGGAAGGATGGTTTAATGGTGAAGCAGAACACAAAGCACATGTGATTCTGGGTAGATGATCATATGGAGTGGAGAGAGATATATTTATACCCTCTCTTGGGCCTTGCCCTAGAGCTTCTTGTTCCTGTGGCAAGGGCAAGTATCCTATTGGCTGCTATCGGGGATCACTGCAGTTGTTAGGTTAGTAACATGGTGAATTTGGCTTCCCCATTGACGTTGCTTGTCAGAAGGTTGCAAGAAGGAGATCATAGGACCCCAGGACACTGCAACCATCATAAATATGGGTCAGTTGCCAAGCACCTGAATTTTGATGTGACATGGAGATGTTGCAACGGTCGTAAGTGTGAAAAATGGTCATAAGTCACTTTTTCAGTTCCATTGTAACTTCTAATGTCACTGAATGAATTGTTGTAAGTTGAGAACTACCTGTATGAGGTTTATAGAACCAGATTAGAATTTCTTTCATGGTGGTATTTGAAGCCATATTTAAATTATTAAGTTATATTTTGCAGAGAAGTCATCTTGATGATTGGCCATTTGAATCCATGTCCATTTTGTCCCAGTAGCCAGCTCCTGCAACCTGCATTCCAGTCAAGGAGTTGAACTGGGAGATTGCAATTGCCACATCTCAGATGAATACTAAACCTAGAATCTTGTAGATGCTAGTTAAATATTTAACAATATAACACCAGAACATTGTAACTAAAAAAAGAGTGAACACAGACTAGGTAAAGAGACTTTAAGAATCATAGTATGAAGACAAGTAACCAAAAATCATTGCTTTGCTTGTTATCCCGTTTATGTAAAAGTTTGATTAAGTAACTTTTTGGTCTGAGAAGCAGGATATTGCAATTTACTATTCCAGAATATCACAACATTTTTTAAAAAAAGTTAAAATCATCAATGTTGGACAGTATCTAACTCTCTGAACTTTGCCAGACACTTTATACTATATTTGTAAGAATATGGGGTTATAGCAGGTTACACAATAAGGCTGCTCAGCATTTCAGATTTGAAGTAAAAACATGCTTTGAAAAGGTGGGACTGCACCTGTACTATCCATCTATAGCTCCTTGATTTAGTAGCAGCATGGTCTGAGGAAAATATTTTTGGGATTTTAGAGTACAAATCTATATTAAAAGTTTGTTTACATGATTGTTCAATTTTTTCAGAAATGTATTGTGCAATATCAGCTTTGGGTTTTTTAGTATTGAATGTACTAAGGAAACCTAGATAGCATGTTTAAAATACACATTCCATTCACAAATGGAAACAAATGTTTCCATGACCTTTGTAATATTTTGCAATGACAAACATTTTAAAGTCATCTTCAGTGTCTGGAACTGGGTATATTGAGTTCAAGTTATAAGAGCAGATAGATATGAGACAAAGTTGATTGTAAATAAATATTTCTAGTCTCTGTGACGATTCTGAGTGCACAACTTGCAAGTATGAATGTGAAGATGAATTCTGCATTCAGTTTTACCACCCTGCTGAAGGAAAGATAATTTCTGTAAATAAAAATTGGGAAATATGTTCTCATTGTTATCATCTGTCCCCCTTTCTCCCTGTGTAACTACTGTCTTTTAAGGAACTCCAACTATGTCCATGGTTTTTCCTTCTTTCTTGTTTTTATAAGAATGGCATTAGATTCACCATTCAGTGATTTTAGAACATTTGGTCCTAGATCACCCAGTAAATTTGAGTGGGAATTTGAAGAAATTCACTCCAGTTCCCAAATCCCTGATGGCTACAATCCCATATGAAAAACCATAGGTTACAGTAACATGCTGTACACATTCATTTTAAATATCTTCTGTGCTCAGGAATGTAGACAGAGAGGTAAACGTTGAGTATTTGAAGTTTATTCCCAGAATAAGCTTATTTGTTTATTCATGTGGCAGCTTATAAAGACAGAAAGTTAAGAGGAAAAATAGAAGAAAAAACTCCAAAACCCAATTAAGACCAACATATTTCAGAACACCCCTCTCTCCAGAAGCATGTATGCCAGTGAGTTCAGCTTCAACTACTCCCATAATTGTACAATATGCACAATAAGAAAGAGTATAGGATCAAGCCTCGCTGAAGCTTCTATCTATACTCTTCAGAGTCAGCTATCTGTACTTTGGAGTGGCATGAACATCTGTTTGTATTTTAATGAAGTTATCAATTGAATATTTTTTGATTAACCGTCCCTCTTGCATTGGCATCTTCCAGATAAGAACTGGAAATATCTTGAGCATTCTGGAATTTGCAGTGCCTTCACATCTGGACTATAATGGTAGTGGGAATGACCTTGGGAGACACAAGAAAGACCTGCAGCTTAGACAGTGTCTGGAGGAGGGATGGCAGGTATAGAAAGCATCTCAGAAAGGACCCTCTCTAGTTTCAGTAGAATAAAGGGGAGGGGAGAGGTAGTTGCATAATTGCCAAATGCTGTTATTGTAATCTTCCAATCAAGTAGTCTTAGTACTCATGCTTGGTGCTTCTTGTTTTGAAGGGTTGACATAAGAGTAGTTTGCTATCCAAAAATGCAAAATATAGTAAGAAAAAAATTACGGCTTTTGCTATGTAATTCTGAAAGTCAAGCTGTATATATGCTGGGAGGGGAAAAGATGAAGATGAATTCACTTCAGGTGCAATTTCCTGAGAGGCAACATTCCACATAGCAGAAAATCAGGTTTATAATTAGGAAGAGAGTTGTTAGGAAGGCCTCTTTCATCAAGGATCTCTCACTTACCTACCAGGATTTACTCATGGATCTCCAGGTTTGCTCTTGATTATAGCCCCAAATTTTTGCAGGCGAGATAAGTTAACCTGATTCAGGCAAGCTACATTTACCATTTTGGATGTCAGTTTGCAATTTGTATGAAAATTTTTACTACTTTAAAAAAAAGAATGTTAACATTTTATTGTTTCATCTATCAAATTACATTTATAAACTTCTCAAACCAGCAAACAGCTAGCCTTCATATTTTCAGAAATAGAAAAATATTCCAGAATGTCTGTCTCTAGGATGCAAGCTAAATTTTAATATAAGAAAAA
Source organism: Pseudoxyrhopus heterurus (assembly GCA_032468235.1). Lineage (NCBI taxonomy): Eukaryota > Metazoa > Chordata > Lepidosauria > Squamata > Pseudoxyrhopus > Pseudoxyrhopus heterurus. The sequence continues at coordinate 43,156 of JANHJO010001385.1, read as the reverse complement.
CCAGAAGGTTACTTATTTATTTTCACAGTAAACTCCATATTAGATTTAAATTGCAGATATCACAGCTACAATATTTTGATCTAATTTTTGAAACTGTGATTTCTTTCCTCATCCTGATGAAATCTTTCGAAGCTTGCACAGTCCTTTGTCCATTTCATTTGCTTTGAATAAGCTATTGTCCTTGTATGGGTTTTGCTTCTTTCTTATCTCAAAATCAAAAGGTGTTCTTTTTAGGACCCCCCCCCCCCTAATAATCAGAGTCCTCATGGTGCAGCTGTGGTCCCTTCCTCTGTGATTGGACAGGGCAGTTGAGATGATGCTCACTGAGCAATCTTTTCTCTCCTCTTTCTTTGTATATTACAATTGGTGATAAAATGCTTCTTGGCAACAGGTAAGGAAAGGGGGCAGGCAATAATATACAGAAGACAAATCAGGCTAAGGGATGTATTTTATTGGCATTGTCAAAATGATAAATGATTGTGAATTTGATTAGACTGGCATCTCTAATAAGATGGGATATTGAACTTGACCAGGCAGCTTTCAAAGCCCCAAGGGCTGGCAGATCCTTGAAAGCTAATATCTTTTCTAAAGGATTGGTGAACAGAAAAAGCTTGATTTCTTATTTTAAGAAAACCTACCCTGCTGTACTGGGAAAAAGGAATCAAATCCATGTACATCTTCAGATAGCAACTAAGATTAAACTAGAATGGCAACTGCATTATTACTGTTGGCCAAAAAACCCTTGCACCCTTGGCCTCATGACTAAGATTAATATATATTACCATCTAATTCCTTTTGCCTGGATAATATATCTGTTGTTAATGTTCTACATACTGTGGATATTGCCTAGAATTGTTTGTGATGTATTTAGATAAAGTTATTCTCAAACTATTAAGTTGATTATATGTACATTTTTATAAACAATGTCTGACTCTGATTTAACACACACAGAAAGACACACACACATACCCCTAGGATTTCCTGGTGGTTGTACATCCATATATGAGCTAGGTCTGACCCTGATTAACTTTTCTTTTTCATCACTTCCTGCACAATTTGCAGTTTAGCTCTTACTATGTGATTGTTGTATAATAATTCATTTTGCACTCATTTTAATATGCAATTTATGGTTTGGGGATTCTGCTCCTTAAATTTTGTTATCCGGTTTGACTACTAACATGAATAGAAAGACATAGTAAAAACATAATAAACAATTTTCTATGAAACCCATAGAAAAAATTTGTTTCTAAAAAATTTTGTTCCTAAAATTTCATTTGTAACAGCTTGGAACAGAAAACTTTCTAGTGTTAATAGGTTAATACTGTCATTGTTTCTTCAGATATGCCCAAAGGCTGGGAAATGGACACCACCTCAATGGGAACTACTTTTTTCATCAAGTAAGTTGCTAATATTTAGAATAAACCAAAATGATAATCAGAATTTATCCAAATTAGAAACATTATGGGTGAGTTGTTCCTGGGAGTGGAATTAGGGGAAGTGGCTGTTTGGGAAGGGATTGCACTCAACCTAAAGGAACCAATAATCCAACATTGTAGTTGAAAGCAACAGGGACTTGCTGAACATCTATTACTGAGTCATGGCCATGTTAATGAATTTTTAAAATATATTGTAGTTTGCAAAATAGTTCATTGCATAGTAAGTACTGTCTAAGGCCAAGATCCCTAGATATCTCTGTCTCCCCAAAGATACCTTCCTTTTGTTTGCTACAATCCTTGCAGATCAAGCTTTTTATGGTTCTAAGCCAGTTTTTCTCAATCTTGGCAAATGGAAAATGTGTGGACTTTAACTTGCAGCTAGCATGGTTGAGAAACACTGTTTAAAAAAAAAGTTTGAATTAAAAAATGGAAAACTGACATTCTGTAAAACTACAGAATGTACTCTCCTCCAGTATGATCTGTTTTTAAAAAAAATAGTATCAAAAGTCCAGATGTCTGTAACAGCAAAACTAGCTGAGGGGCACCTGTTGGGAAGGTGTTCTCTATTAAGCAAGAAATTAAAACAAGTGCTCCTAATATATATATATGATAAAGTTTCTAAAAAGAAATTACAAGACATATCCACATTTAGAAAGTAATGTTTTCTTCTATCCCACCTGGAGTTTTCAATGATGTTTATGGATTACATATACAGTTAGCACGAATGTAATTTCATACTATAATGAAACTCTATCCCAAAACCACACAAAACATGTAATAATGTATAACTATAAAATGTAAGAGGACCCTTTATAAAACTGGGTCTGTGGGAATTTTTAGGATAAAATATTAACCAGCATTTGCTTGTCGAAACAGTTGTGTATTGAGCTGTGTACAGTTGTTGAAAACTTTATTTGATTTTTATTTACTGTTGCCACCAATAATCAAAACAGTTTGCAATATTGCATTGTTTTTAATTTTAAGAGCAGTGGTACTGTATAAGTACTTTTACTGTATGCTAAAATTAGTATAGCTAATTTTCATAGCTATTAGTAAAACTTTTGAGTTAAACACACACAACAGAATTTCTCAACAGTATAACTATAAATGATTTTCTGTAATTGACAGGCTGTTCATTGTGAAAGACAGGCTGCTAGACTACATCTAACCTTCTGATACTTAAGATACACATACAGAGGAGCACCTAACATTCTGATGCTTGATTATTCTGCTGTGAATGGGTGGTATAAAAAACTGAATATTTTGCAGTAGAAAAATACCTACAGCATGCTACTGTAACAAGTCTGTTGTTACAAACTGAGATCAGCCTGTAATCACAAAGGCTTTGCTTTAACCAGATCAGGTGACATTAAATAGATGGTGGATGCAATGAACAAAATAGTTGTAATTGTGTTGGATTCCAAACACAATTGTCCTGGATGGAGTTGTATCTCTGAATCAAAGCCATACAGCCATTACTGATATGCAGTTATGCTCATGTGGTTCAAGTAGACTATTAACCATTAGTCACCATTCTGTTTTGGAGCACAGATCAAATTACCAATGCTAAACTCCTCTATGGTTTAGGTTGTACTTTCTCGCTGGGGGCGGGGGGGGGGGGGGGGGGGGGGGGGGGGGGGGGGGGGGGGGGGGGGGGGGGGGGGGGGGGGGGG